>VZTX01023226.1:0-24701 GCA_013400915.1 Pardalotus punctatus
GGGAACACACGAGCCAGGGGAACGTGCCCTCGGCAGCCGGGGCTGGGGCTCTCCTGCCTCCCCCCAAAGGAGCAGCCCTGCACGGGACCTCTGCAAACCAACAACCCCCGAGCAGAAAACTCAGGGTGCAAGGTGGAAAGAGATGGCAGGGGAACAAGAAGTACTGAGAACACACCGAGAGCTGAATTATTTTAGGCTATAAAGGGCTGGTGATATCTTAACTGTGCCTGTAAGGACACAGAAAAAGGGTCTTTCTCCCCCCCTTTCATCCATAGTTCCCAGAGCCAAATCAAAACCACCTCTCTGTACCACCCCCAGCCCTTCAAAAGCGGTTCAGGTCACACATGCTGTTGGCCACTCCACCAGAAATTTATTTTTCTTGGATAGGTTTTCCTCAGCCCTTTCAATCAGGTTCAGCCAAGACACACTCTCTACTCCAGGACTTTTCAGAAGGACTAGATAATGTTTGTTTCATGCCAAGACACCAGGCAGGAGACAGAAAGAAAGAATCTGTAGAGAAAATCAGGCCACTTTCCACCTTCTGAGCAGACTCTGCTGCAGTTCAAGTGCCACAGTTTAGAGGATCTCAGACTAATTTTATTTTCATCCCATGTAAAGCCTGCAACAAATATCCAGCAATTTTGTAAGGAGTTGGAGAGGGAGAAAAGAGAGAGGAATATTGGTCTGTTTTGTTAATTTGGACCCTTTGCAATCAACAGTATGTTCTTTAATACCGGGCTCCAATTTGCAAGAATAGATTCTTCTTGAAGATGGGATATTTTTAGAAGATGTTTTGATTGGTGGCATTGAAACATCTCATCCAAGAAGCAGAACTTCCATCATTATCCCAAATCTCCTCAGTCTCTCAAAAAATCATGAGATCAATCTCATCAGGAGAATTTTTAATCAAAGATGTGTTCAGGAGGGTTTTCCTGCTCTTTTGGGGGAAGAGCGAGTAGGAGTGAATGGAGCATTACTCACCCTGCAGTCACCACTTTCTAGGAGTTGGGTTCTAGAGAAGTCAACACTAAACCTTCTTTTTAATTTAATTTTTTTATTTACAAGCAGAAGCAAAGCATGTCACATTCACGTGTCAAATCCCAGAACAACAGCCAAAAAAAACTGAGCTGGGGCAACTCTGAGTCAAGTAATCCACGAGGAAAGGCAGCAAATGAGAATAGTCTGGAGTATTACAACATCTTCCAGACCTTAATGCTAGGTAAAACTTAAAAAGGCTCACACAAAGAACAGAATAGAGGTTCTCAATCCACTGGGACTTCTGAAAAGGTCTGTGAACAGTTGTGAGGCTGAGAGCCCCCACCAAGGCCAGGGCTGACCGTTCCCCATTGCAGGGCTACCCTGGGCTGGAGCCTTCCCTCCTTCGGGACAATTCTCCTCCGACTCATCCAACCTTATTGCACTGTCAGAAGAAAGTGTAGAGCACATGGGACCTTTTCAAACACATTCACAAACTTTGAAGCCAAGAGTTTCACAACAAAAGCCAACACAAAAGTCATTGTAGCAGAAACAAAGAGCCATCGCTGTGAGTCCATCACTGCACAGCCTCCAAGGGTCCAGAGGGCCAAGCGGGATCTGCAGCCAATCCATTACACATTTGCACCTCCCCAGACCTAGAGGATTCCCAGCTCTGGAAGAGATACGGCAAACGTTTTTCATTAGAGGAGCTGGGACAAGCTGTGTAAGGACTAGAACCGTAATGCAGAGGCATAGCTGTGCACTGTCAGCTTGATCGAAGGGCCAGGGAGTTCATGACTGCTAGCGAGGGCGGGATGTTTTCATCTAAATAGAAAATAAACCTCGGTAAAATGTCCCTCTGAAATTATCATACAATCTTGTGCAATAAATCCGACTTAGAAGTGACATTACCCAGCTCTGAGCTAACAGGCAATTAGAGTGACTGAAAAAGGACGATTTTTGCATGGATTTCTACACTCTCCAAGACACCCCTGTGACGGAAGACAGCACTTTTCCATTCAGCTCTCTGCCCTAATGTGTGTCAAAAACCGATCACAGGTTCGATGGAGATGATTAATCCTGGAGGGAGTCAGCGGCTGCTGCTCTCCATGGCAGGGAGGAGGAAGAGGGCAGCTCCCTGTCTGCTCCCCAGCATTCTGAGACAGCAGCATGAGCCACAGCTAAGGAGATAATCACAAATTCTCAGAACCTCCTTTACCTCACCAAGCATCAGCTAAATAAATAAACCAAGATACTTCAGCACAAGCTACTCTCAGAAATGAAGTGAAACACAGGAGAGTTCCATTACTTCAATTAATACCCCCATTTGTACCAGGTCAGCAGTTCCCAAGGGCAGTGAGGACAGGCACACCCCACTACTCCTCATCTAACAAAACCCCCAACCGCTGGGCAATGAGCAGCCAACTCGCTTTAAAAATCCAGAAAATCTCTGTAGGACCCAAGCGTAAAAAAAAAAAAAAAGAAAAAGAAGGGGAAGAAAAAAAAGGAGAAAATCCTTCCCTGGATATGCTTTTTTAAACTTTTGGTTGTAGTCTCTCAAACTGGAAGGAAAATTACACAGTTGTATAGAATCATAGAATGGTCTGGGTTGGGAAGGACCTTAAAGACCATCCAGTCCCACCCCTCCCACAAGACCAGGCTGCTCCAAGCCCCCCATCCAAGCTGGCTTTGGACACTTCTAGGGATAGGGCAGCCACAGCTGCTCTGGGCAACAAAGTTTTCTCCCTGGCCCAATAAATTTAAGTAAAACAGATTTTTTTATCTTTTTCCCCAGTAAGACAACTGCAGCAAGCCCAGAACAGGAAGACCACTTTATGTACTAGTTTGACTAGCTGAAAAATTCAAACACCTACATCAGACAGGAAAAAAGATCCTACCAGAAAGCTCCAAAAGGAGGAGGGGGAAAAGTTTCAGTTATATAAGGCAAAGATTAAAACTAGCCAAGTGCTCTGCATGCAGATGGTCGTTAACAAGCAGACAAGAAGTAGATGAAAAGGATTTTGAGGAATGCCGCAACATCAGAGGAAAACAATAAGAGAGGATTCCTCCAGCAGATTCACCCAGTAACACTCAGCTCCAGCAACAGACCCTCATTAGTGGGGACCACCTCGCTAGTGCTGAGGGGCTGCAGAGGTTCCCCTGCTGCCGGAGTCCTGCACTCATTGCTTGTTCCAAGCATCACAACTAAACGCGTTCTGGGAATTTACGACCAAACTCTTCACAGACATGACAACAATGAAGAAAACACCCACAACATTTTCTCTTCATCCTTCCCTTTCAAGGAGCTGCACCACTGAGCACCACAAAGTTTTCACAGAGCATCTTTTTAAGTCGTGGGAGGGAAACAGGCACAGGGTGGGGTTGTTGGGGTGTCTGTGCAGGGCCAGGAGTTGGACTGGATGATCCTTGTGGTTCTCCTCCAACTTCAGATATTCTGTGGTAACTTCCACTAGTTCTTCATAAAGCCACCAAAACGCTTAATCAAGTCTTTTCTTCTTCACTTTTTCAGACAGGAGAGGAGCATTATGTCCTGGCACACAAATTCATTACTCAAGCACAAGAAAACATTGGTACAACAACCAACTCAATTTGCAGAGCAGCTAATCTGATCGGGGCTTACCTGTACCCAGCCTGGAGGGCGTGTGGTTTCACGAGTTTAACACAGCCAAAGCACGTCTGGTACAGAGAGCAAAGGGGGAAAAACAAAGGCAGAGCTGTGCCATGACAACCAGGATGGGTTATGAAAATTTTCTGTCCTCGCAGGATATTATTTTGAAAATAAATACTATCTCGAGAGCCAGCACACAGCAGAACTAGCTGCAAGAAGAACTAGAGCTCTTTCCATTAAGAGCTGGCCATGAATAACCGAGGAGAGGTGATGTAGCGAGAGAGGAGGGGCGCTAAGGCAGGTCTGACAAGTCAAAGATTCACACAAAAGAGTGAACCAGCAGAGATCCACTGTCACTGGAGACAGATGTAATTCCAACCTGCTAGAAAGAATTCAAAGAACAGCTCACATTCATAAAAAAAACCAGCAGTTACTTCATAAACCAGGTTAACATCTAATACATAACGCAGTGTATTAAGAGCCTTCAGGTAAGATTTTTTACAGGTATCACTTATTAAAAGTATTTTAAATAACTAAGAGTTAAGCTGGTTCAGGCTTCCTGCCCATTTCCAGAGGCAGGGAGAGGGGGATGGTAGGGGGGAGCAAGTGAGGGCTGAATATGGAAAGCTGTCTTTAGGCACAATATGAATCATCACACTGAGGAATCTTCCTTAAGTGGCTGGCTACTACTCAAACAGATTTCTTTTATTTAAAATTGGAAGGTTTTGACCAATATATGCACAACAAACCTTGGAGAAGTCATTACATGACACTCGGCTGTGTCTATTACAATGAAAAATACTTGAAAATTAATCTGTATCAATTTAATCCACCCTGACATAGGAAAAGTGGTTAATGCCTTGGGAGATTCCTAATGTGCTTGGTTTCTTCAAGTTATTTTCCACCGTCTCAGTATAAACAGCACCTTGCCTTTGACTTTCAGAAATCTCTGCTAATGGCAGGAGAGCTACCTACGACATGAAAGGAGCAGAGAGACAATCATTTTCTTGTTTTAGCCTGAGACAGTAAAAAGCCAACACCACAGAATGTTGCATACATGGAGCAAGAGCCCTGCAAGTGTTCTGCATTCAAAATGCAGACCCACAGAAGGCTGATTGTCTCATTTTTTTGAAATAGCCAGCACTGGAATAGCAGAAGTCACATGGAGAAGGGCTCCAATTCACACAAAAATAGGCAGATTTAGCTGCTGCGATTTTTATTCATGCAACTGTCCCAGCCTAGAAATAGCAACGGCTGCTAAACAGAAATATTCTCCCCCGGCCACTGGGATGTGGGACTCCAGTGGAGAAAAAAGCCACCAGGAAGAGGAAGAGCCATTCCCTCCCCCCATCAAAGCACACGGAGCCGGAGTCAGAGCGGAGCAGGATCACTGAGCATGGAAGCACCTTCAGAGCCACCCGCGCCCTGCCCAGCTCTCCCCTGTGATCAGACACGGGCGCTCTGTGTTTTCCACGCTCTCACCCGGTGCAGGAAAGCACACAAGGCACACCCAGAACGGCTGGAGCACAGGAACCTCCTGCTCCAGCGCTGCTCAGAGCAGTCACTGCGCTGGGGACAGCAGCGCACGGAGCTTCTGCCCTGGAACACCACGCTCCAAAAAAATCCAGGAAACCATCTGCACCCTCCAGCCTTCCATGGGCTGCGTCCAGAGGGCAGGGAACTGTTACTGCGCTCCATGCCTTGGGTCACACAACTGGATGGAAATACAGGGCTGGGAGCACAGCTGCTGGCCCACAACTCCTACTCATGTATTTCATGTATTCCCACATATGTTGTATGTGTATACAAATACCCCTCACTAAATCCTTTTCTTCAAGATTTTTTTTTTTTTTTTTTGGTTTCTTTCTATGGCACTTACATAAAGCCTCTCTGGTTCCCTCACAAGAGCAGAATGGCTTTGCTAAAGCAACATCCCCAGCCCTGAAACAGCCGAAGCTCAGCACTGGGCATTAAGGGGGAGCCACCAGGGAATTCAGGAAATGCAGACTGAGCCTATGACCACATCAAAGTCTTCTAAATGAAGACATCCAATTTTATCTCAACTAAGCCTAGAGCCCCCCATGAATGCCAATGGGGTAACAACTCCAAGTCTTTAATATCATGGAGAGAGATGAGTTCCAACTGCACACGGGCCGGGATGAGAAGCACTCGGGAAATAAAATATTTTTTACCTGGACCAGGAGAATGAGCAACAGCAGAATATTTCTACACTTCACCTACAGTACCAGAGAGGAAAGATTTTGTGGCAAACATTCCCAAGATGACTGAAGCTCTCTTATTTTCCTGTTTGCTGGCCAAGACCAGTTCAATCTACAGACGGCTGCTCGCTCTGGGCACTACATCAAACCCTTTCCTCTGCCTCCCATCACACACATTTCCCTCCAATTCACACTGCTTTCCATTAATATTTGAAAGTCCTCCCTTACACAAATAAAATTCTTGCAACATTTCTTACAACATCGTTATGTGTTACTATGGAAACTGCTAAAATGTCACAAAATACAAAAGCCTAAAGCTCTGCTGCATGAGGAGAACCCTGATCATCCTTAGTTCCCTCTTTGGGTAATTTGATGATCAAATGTTTCAAACCTAGTATTAAAAAAGTCACTAGAGTGGGGGGTGGAGTGTTTTGGTCTTTTTTCTATTATTTTAAATTACTGAATATTTCATTCAGCCAACAGCCGAATTAAGTCAGTTTTCACAAATCCAGCCTGTCAGGAGGCACTTCTTAAGCAGCAAAATGACATTCAAAACTCTCTGGAACTCCATACTGAGCAGAGTGGCTGTGGCTGTCCCTGGGTCCCTGGAAGTGTCCAAGGCCAGGCTGGACGGGGCTCAGAGCAACCTGGGACAGCGGAAGGTGTCCTTGCCCACGGCAAGGCTGGAACAGGATGAGCTCCAAGGTCTTTCCCAACCCAAACCATTCTGTGATTCTGTGACTTTATTTTACACAGGCAGGATGCACAGATTTAACAGATATGGGAGCTCTAAGTCTTTCAAAGTGAAGCTCTTTGAGAATCACAGAGTTGTGCAGAGAGCACCCTGTGCTCATTCATAAGGCAGCAGGAATTAGTGTGCCTGGGAAGCGGGAGCGTCACGAGATGTGCCAGCCGAGCTGCGGCACCACCGTCACAGCAGGGAACATCGCGTTTCGCAGTCGAGACATGGTGGCTGCACAGGAGCATCGCGGAGAGAACAGCCATCTGCCCAGGAGCTCCGCTCGGTAACCGGACAGCTCCCGGGGCAGCGCTGACCACAGCCGCGGGGCAGCGCTGACCACAGCCGCGGGGCAGCGCTGACCACAGCCGCGGGGCAGCGCTGACCACAGCCGCGGGGCAGCGCTGACCACAGCCGCGGGGCAGCGCTGACCACAGCCGCGGGGCGAGCTCCCCGCTCGGCACAGCCAGCCACGGACAGCGCCGGCACGGGCAGCCTCCGGCACCAGGCTGGGGCTGCCTTCGGGGCGGGGCAGGCGAAAGGGAAAACACCCTCCACATGACCGATATGCCACAACATTTTTGAGCCACTCCATCATCGTAACAAAGCCAGTGAGCTGAAGGTCTCAACAGCACAAGACTCTGACTGTCCCCTTTCAAGCATTCTCTTTTCACCAAAGCATCACCCTCCTCACTGCTGATGCAATGCAATGAAACAGCATGGCTTACAGGAAAATCCCAGGCATCGTTAGCAAATCCTTAACTCGGCATGCCTGTGCCAGGTACCCTTCCCATAAATAGCTTATTCAGTGCTGAGGTCAATGCTGGAGCAGGCATTCCAGAAAGCAACCTTATCCCAGGGAAGGTCAGAGGGGGGAGAAAAGAAAAGAAACGGGGGTGGGGGGGGAAAGGGGGAAAAGAAAAAAAAAAAAAGGAAAGAGCTGGATGTTACTTAAGCAAACCATTTCAAGTACTTCAAGTGAAAGCAAACCTTTCAAACGCAGAGAGCCACAACCAGAGACAACTCCGAGTACAGTCGAGAGTTGAATCATTCCCAGTTGGCTCCACAGATGTGAAGGGCAACTGAAACAAACCCAACGGCAATTCAAGCTTCTCTTCCCACTTCTCATCTGAACTCCTAGTCAATACACAGGCCCTCACCTATTTATATTTTTAAGCCCTTCCTTTCATTCTGAAATCCAGCAAATACAACCTAAGCCAATGTTTTAAGTTCTCTCCTACCTAAAGCATTTTATCTGCGGACAGCCCAGCAAAGACACCAAGCTCTCCAAGCCTTTGAAACAAGACACTTGCAAAACGCCCCACATCCAGGGTGTGCCCAAAACACGTTCCGTGGAAAAATCTCTTGGGGTAGTGCCAGTTAAGCAGGGAAAACATTTTCCCCCAGCTGGAAGTCTAGCACTGCTGAGCGAGTGTGACCAGAACCGATCCGCGGGGGAGAGAACAAAGGAGGGGAAGCCCATGTCACTGCAGAATGAAACCCCAAATCTTTGAGGAAGACACCTGGGAGCATCTTTACAATCTCTTCCTTAAGGAATTCCACATTCACCGTTGCTCCAGATGTAATCTCAGCCATGCAGGAATTCTAATCTCAGCCATACAGTCATTTTTTGTCTTCTGTCAGTATCAGCACAAATAAAAACACAGCTCTGAGCTGTGGCTGCTCGCAGATGCTGGTGTAACACAATATAAAAGTCTTTCCCCATCCCCCACGGGTACATTAGACTTCACTATTGGAGATCAGCTCTAAACGGGGCCCCTTTCCCTCCCTCAAACACTAACTTCGATTTCACAGGAGACTGCAGCAAAGCAGACAAGTACCACACTGGCTTTTTAACATCAGTTCACATTCACAAACTTCACAAAAATTTTCTTCTGCTGCTTCAGATGTTGTGACAGGCTTTCTCCAATGAAAAGTAAAGTAAATATTTATACAACCCTATCCAAAGTGTCACCCACAACTCCTAAAAAATCTGCATTACACAGCCTGTTCTTACTTGCTGCCCCACTGGGAAAGGGCTCCAGAGACAAAGAGCAGCTCACCGGCAGTACCAGACACCAAATCATTCCCAGTCCTCTGCATGATCTCTTACACCAGCCCAGCACAGCCTGAGAGAGAAACAGGGAGAGAAGACCTGACTCGGAGCAGAACCCAAAACACTGGAGGAGCAGTAAAGGCTAAAGAAAGATGCTTTGTCTGCATTCAACACCCCACACAACAAATTCAAATGCTTTCCTGAAGCACAGCAGTGATCCCAACGTTATTCCCTGCACATGTGACCCAGCACCAAGTGCCAGTTTCACAGAATCCCAGACTGGTTTGGGGTGGAAGGGGCTTTCAGCCTAGAAAGATAGATTTAAACCAAAGCATCAGACTCCCTCTCGGATAAAAGACAACCACACTGCCTTATCTGAGGTCCCTGGATGACCACCTACCTACACCAAACCCACCAAACCTCCCTGCCATATTCTAGTGAGGTCTGCATGAGGATCAAGGCTCTAATAAAAGTCAGGAACCACTTACTAGACACCCATAATATCTATAAAAGGTGTGCTAGGACCAGCATCTCTTTGAGAAATAACTGCCTATTCTTGTTTGCCCTCTTTCCTTAAAAGCAAGGACTTGGAATGTCCTACTTATTCCAGATACCTGATTAAGCATTTTTGAACGATCACCTGCTCTATTGTTCTGCTTTCAAATGCAAAGCAAGAACACTTCAGGATTTGGTCTCTCTTTCCTCCTGACCAACACACGGCTACTGAGACTAAACAACTCAGACAGCACATAAGCAAATTCTCATGAACAGCTGAAAAATACAGTTAAGCACCGTGCTGTAATCAGCACCTACAAGCACAGCTAAAATTCAACAGTATAAAACCTCCCCAAAAAGTCAAGCCGGTGACTGAAAAAGTGATAAACAATAAGAAACCAACTTTTAGGGTTGCTCTGCATAAATCATTTCGTGAAATATGTTTGTGGCCAATAGGAAAAGCTTCCTCAGTCCCCATGTCCCCACATATCCCCCAGATGCTGTGGGATTTGATATCTGAATTACATGTATGATCTGCCATCTGAATTATGGTTCCATGAAGTCACAGATTTGAGAAATATTATTTAATGGCCCTTGACATACAGGCTTCATTATCATGTTCTCGCCTGAAAAACACAATTCAGGGAGAAAAATCAGAATGTCTAACTCCCATTTCTCAGTCAGCTGATGCACTAACTGCAGCCACTCCTCACGCAACCCCCAACCCAAGTGTCCCATGGACCCATCTCTAACACAGGACTTGGAAATTAGTGCTGGGAAAAGCAAGTTCTTTGTGAGAAATCTTAATTACTACTCCAAGCCCAGCAATTCTGAAATCCCGGCAGCACAACGTGACGCAGTGCAGGGAGGAGACAACACACAAGCTGCGAAATGATTCACTGCAACACCAAAGTGCAGAAGGTGCTCGGATTTCCCACCAGTAAATGGGAATAATTAAAGTGTGCTCAGGCATCATGGCCATAGGCATCATAACAACCACAAGTGAACACTGTAGGTACTGTCTGACCCTTGGAAAGGTTCTGTGGGAAGCCAGTGATGTGAGAAGTTGGTCACTAGGAACTTCAGTTCCCTCTCAGCAGCTTGATGCAACTGCCAACCAAACAGCAACTTTCCAGATAAGAAACCTAAGCTAAAAGATAAGTCCCAGTTAAATATTTGGTTTCATTACCTTTTCAGAAAATTTTTCCATGGTGCAGACTGAAGTTGAGGATTGGAGAGACTAAATCACCTACTACTCACCAGCTCATCCTGCTTAGCATAGGTCACTAACCAGCCAAAAACAACTGACAAATTCTGATTAAACTTGTCTACAGGCAAATCCAACACAAGGAAACCACCAGTCTGAGAAAAGCAACTACTATAACGATGCACAAGCCATATGAAGTATTTCCTATTTATATGTATTAGCACAGGAACACAGAAACAACAGGACTTTGGTGACTTTCTAAACCATCACTCAGCCACACAAACCAGACTGCAGCCAGCAGCCCTCCAGCACCAGGAGGAATTCCATGCCTGTCTCTGAACGTTTTACTAGCAGTTCCTGATCCCAACATGCTGACAGCAACACAGAACCAAGGAATGGTTTGGGTTGGGAGGGACCTTAAAGACCATCCAGTCCCACCCCTGCCATGGGCAGGGACACCTTCCACAAGACCAGCTTGCTCCAAGCCCCGTCCAACCTGGCCTTGGACACTTCCAAGGATCCAGGTCAGCTGCAGCTTCTCTGGGCACCCTGTGCCAGTCCCTCCCCACCTGCAAAGGGCAGCTGGGCCCTTTCACAGTCACAAAGGTTCCACAGGCGCTGCTGCCTCCAGTCACACCCCACCAAGGAGTCGGGATTCTCCACAGGGGAGGCTCCAACCTGCCTTCCTCACCTCCTCACACAGGCAAAGCTGCTCTCTCCTGATCCTCACACCTTTACAGGATCTCAGCTGTGAAGCAGAGCTGTGTATCGTCAACCTGGGAGCAGATGCAACAGAACATGGTGGTCCTCAATGCACACAAAGCCAAGGATTCGGCACGACCCAACCCTGCCTGCATACACCTGCCCGCCCCAGCGGCGGCCTGAGAACCAGGAGCACCTTGTTAAACCAAGCCCATGGCTGGCAGGGCTTCCCAGAGGTGTAACGAATCCCTCCCTGCTTTGTTTATGCATTACATGATGGCCCGGTTATGCACCTGAATGACAGCACCTTCTTGGGCAGCAGGTCTGGGAGTGCTTTAAAAGGATCTACCAAGTTCTCATACATCCCTAACACTACTAGAAAGAAGAATTTCTCAGGGAGGTGCTACTCCATAGCTGAGATCCAGCAGGTCAGAACAGTACAAATGCTTCGAAGTCTGTCCTTGACCAGATACTGATTCTGGAATGCCACCACACCAGAAAAACTTAAAGGTCAGCTCCTATCTAAGCATGATGTAAATATGTCTTTGTTTCTTTTGCGTGCTCCTACGTGAATCCCAGAGGTGACCAGTGACATGGCCAGTCACTGCCAGCAAGCTCCGAGACACTGTTTGTGACACAACTCCCACTAAAGGTCTAGAAGCAAGCAGCATGTTTTGGGGGGGAAGGCAGGGGCACCCAGAAGCAATGCAAAACCAAGGGATGGTGAATGAGTAGTGAGAAGTTTACAGAATCACAGAATTTCTGGGGTTGGAAGGGGCCTCTGGAGATCATCCAGTCCAAGCCCTGCCAAGGCAGGGTTTCCTAAAGCAGGTTACACAGGAATGTGTGCAGGTGGGTTTGGAATGTCTCCATTACACACTTAAGATATCCCAACTCACTATCAAAATTGAAATACTCGGGGTTCAAGTCTTTCTTCTAATAAGGAAAGTCAGAAAGACAAAAAATCCCACCCTGCCCGAGCAGCCTCTGCACTCACACTAGTGTACAACAATGGCTCTGTACCATCAGCTGGCCCAAGGCGGCTTCCCAGTGGAAAATTCAGCTCTTCCCCTTCCTGCCTCTTAGCACTGCTGGAAAAGAATGGTATTCAGATGTGCCCAGAGCCTTGTACCAGCTCTTAAGGTTGACTCGAGGAGTTCCACTAACAAGCACCAACATGCACTGAGCCTCGGCAGTGCCAGAGCTCGGCCGATGTCCCAGCACTCACCCAACAGGACGGTCAATGCTGGGACGGCTCAGTGCTAAATACCCACAGGCACCAACTTTAAACGAGGTTTGGTGGGCCTGGCCTAGATACCAGGGTGCATACACACCAGCTTCTGAACCCAGAGACAACAGAAGGATCAGTCTTTTTATTAGCTTTCAAATCTTTGGCTTTTTAAGAGTACTCAGAAGGTGAAGGCATGACTAACGCAAAGGGCGGAAAAGTCAGCAAAGAATTTCACGCATGGTATCCTTGAATGCTGCACTTCCTCTTGGGATTAAGAGGAGTGGCAAAAAAAAAAAAATCTCACTTTTCTAGACAACACATGAAGCCATGAAACCCACAATATGGGAAGTTTTATATTATTTTAGACAGATTTTTAATCAAATGTCTCCTCCAATAACTACTACAAGACTTATAAATGCAATTCTACTACTAATCCCAACAGTAAGTTTGTGGATGTTATAAAACAGGAATAAAGTTACTAAACTCTTATTTCTAACAGCACAAGAACCCCTTTATGTCCATCCAGGAGAGATCACATGATCAGCTACCTACCAGTTTTGCTCTGGGAGAAACCCAAACTCAAGCCAAATTTAAGACTTCACATGCAGAAATTCATCCTGCGCCACCATCCATCCCAAAACACAATGTGACATTTAACTGGAATTTAATACTCAAGAGCTGTAACATCTGGGTATCAGCACTCATCCACATGAGTGTGTTCCCAGAGGATGCTGAAGTTACCAAGCGTCCACTGCTCACATCTACCCAGCTCAGTAAAATCTGTCACACAGCCCTTGATCAGCTATGGACACTATGGACAACAGGTATCCAAATCCATTCAGTTATTTCTCCAGAGAGATCTGAACAATCCCAGGACAGCACAGGAATGCAGAAGTCCTGGTGACTATTTCCAGCCAGGTCCCCTGTGCCTGCTGCAGGGAGCTTTTTGTCGACTGTAGCGATACTTCACAGACTGAGGTCTCACTTCAATAGGTCCAGCAGGGTGGAAGAGATCATGCACTGATGCAAGCAAGATTTCACACAGACTAGACACAGAATATGGCCTTTTAAGAGATTTGTGCAAAATACTGTGGGGTATGCACTCCCAGGGAAAATTCAGGGTTTGGAAGAAGAATTTCCCTTCTCTCCTGACCTGTCTCAACACCTTTTGCCTTGAGAAGGATCCCTCTCCTCCACACACAAACTGACACTTAATACTTATACAAACAGCATCCCGTTAAAAACATAATTATGAAGCTGTTGTCATCATTTAATGCAACTCACAGACAAGAAGAAAATTCCCAGCAATAATTTCCCAGATTCAAGAAGAGAACACACTCGCTTCACACTTTCGCTGGCACTTGAACCAAATCCTTTCAGAGTACTTTTTTCCAGGTAGTTCATTTAACAAACAAAATAATTCCCCAATCACAAATAAGCTACACAGATTCAGACTGGCCTTACTTTACACAACAGGTTTACAGCTAACATTCTCACTGTAAAACAATAAACATTTCATTTTCGGAGACAGGACCAAAACATCCTGGAAAGAACTGCTAATGGCATTCCAGGTTTGTATCTGCAGCTCACACCACTCCAGCCAGCCCATATTTCCAGGACTTGCTGCTCCACAAACACCAAAGACTATTTCCAGTATGCGTGAGGAATTTTATCTTCAGTGCTGCATGTGCTGAAAATCACACCACACTAGTTTTAACAATTCTTTGATCTAAGACCATCCAAAATTTAGTGTCTCTACAAAAGCTGTATTTCTGTCTGCCCCCTTCCACCTTGCTCCCCACCACCAGAAGGAAACAAGTGAGTGCTACTTACAGTGGTACGTGGGGCTGTTCTGGGTCTGCTTTGGTCAGTTCCTCTTCTTCAACATCCGACTCTCCCCCCGAGCTGCTGTCAGTGACATCCGAGTCAAACGCCTGCTCACTGGATCTCAAGTTGGCCATGCCACTGGCCGTGAATCTCTCCAGTTCCTCTGATATTGAATCGCTCTTCAGGAAGTTGCTCAGGCCTTCTGAAGTAACTGTCTCACTTGCAGCTTTCCTCAAGGCTGCTTCTGCTTTTCTGGTCAACATCAGCTGGCTCCGATGCCTCAGGGGGTCCAAAGCTGGAAGCTTGCTCAGCGTTTTCTCCAGGAAGCCACCCAACTGCTGCTGGATGTGTCTCTCCACCTGCTTCGCCTGCACCACCTGCAAGCGCTTCTGCAGCCGCCGGGCTCGGCTCTCAATGTCTGCCTGCCGTCGCAGCAGGGCCCTCGTCCTCATCTCGGAGTCCAGAGCGCTGTGGTGACCAGCCAGCAGAGGTGCTTTCTGCTCCTCCAACTTACTGCTCCCAAAGTCGGCGCGACTCGCGACACCGGGCACCCGTGTCTCCCCACTGCTGCCCTCGAGCACCCACTGCTGCTCTGTGGAATTAAGGGAAGATTTATTTGCAGTGCTATTATTGCTAAAGGGAGGTGCGTGCTCTGCATCAAGGCTTCTCTGTGGAAGAGTGCAATTGGTCAACCCGGTCTTCAAGGCCCCTAATTCAGAACCTCCTGTATTATAGTCAACAGTCTGGAGGGCAGCAGAAGAAGGAGCACACTTCCCACCGTTCAGAGAACTAGAGTTTTCATGATCTGAATTGGTACTTTTGGCCAATTTCTTGGCCAAGCCATTCACAGGCGCTTGTGGGAGAGGTGGCTGGCTATTAGTACTCATTGTTTTTAGATTCTCCAGAGTGAATTCCAACACTGGTTGCCTCCCCAACAGATCACTTGTTTTCAAGAAGGACTGAGATAAGAGAGAGTGAGATTTAAGGACTGTCTGCTTGTTGAAGACTCCTTGCAGCTTCAGTGGCTCTTTTGAAGAGACAGATGTTACATCCGAGCAGAGATAAGAGGCCACTAGTGGCTGCAGCTTGCCCAGCTCTTCCTTCGTAGGGTTGTTTCGGAAATCTAGACTGGGATCCTCCGGAGCAATGGCTTTCCTTTTGGTGCCGTTGGCAGCCAGGAGGATGTTGTTGGCGTTGCCGTTGCTCTCGGCACTGCCAGGCGACAAGGTGGAGGACGGGGGAGCCAGCTTGAATCGGATGTGGTGAGCTTCAGCTGCTGCGTCAGTGAGAGCGGGCGCCATCGCAGCCATTCAGCACAGAGACACGGGAAGTCCAGCCGCTCCCGCTGCCGAGGCCAGCTCCACTGCCTCCCACTGCCGCTCCCAAGGGCAGCCTGCAGAGGGAAAGGAAAAGACACAGTCAGGCACTGCACTTGGAGGAAATAAATCAAGCACTTTGGCAACAGCAGCGAGGCTCGGACGCGACGCTTGCGCAAGCGCCACATTGAGCGCAGCCTCCTCCCCCTGGGAGCCCCAGCCGTGCTCAGTGGAGCCAGGCGGGCACCAGGCAGCTGGGGACAGAGGCAGGAACACACAACCCCGTCCTCAGGATGTCCCAAAGTTAATGCCTGCCTGTAACTGCTATTCCCATCTTTCAGTTTATCCATGAGTGCACCAGAACCCGTCCAGGCCTCCATGACAGCTCCAGCCTTGGATGCTCCTATTCCTCAATGCCAGCAGCTCACCAACTTCATCATTAAAATCCCTCAGCTACTCCTATAGAATAGCTTTCAGTGCTGCTACTGCCAGCTCAGGAGTGTTAAAAATGACAAATTTCACTATAACGTGTAACGCAGACAAGGCTTGAGGGGAACAAATCTCCATATGCTTAAATTCCCAGTGGCTGAAGAAACCCCACTGCTTCCCTGAAACTTGGATTTCAAGAAAGTCACTTCCCTGGCATATATGAAACCTACTTTCCCAGAAGTACATTTCCGAATGAGCCAGGTGATTTCCAGTGTTAGCAATTCCCATTTCTCTTTCAAGAGCATGGATAAAAATTAACCCACACACACACAGAGTAGTTCTACACTGACTGTCTGAGCAAGCCTGGGTTTAACTCAACTAGAGCAAACAAGTTAAGAGGAATAGCTTGACTCTTCATTTCTCTACACTGCAACCTCTTCCCACCCACCATCAAGTTCCTGGTCATTCACCCACCTCCTTTACCACTAAAATGTCAGTTTTTAAATGTCTTTTTTAATTGCATTCTAATAACCCACAGCACAGGCTGCGCTGCCAGTGGAACAGTTACTTGATTTTCCTTTTACTGCTGAAGTTATTTAGCATCTTCATAAGATATTTCAATGTCAACTTAATAATAAAAAGTTACCCTGATCTCTTGCCTTATATGCCAATCCTCTAATTTCACATAAATTTGCATAAGCTTGTTGGAGCTGTTCATTAGCACACCCCAATGACCAAATTAATACACCACTTTACAGGAAAAGCGAGGACTATCTGAAGTTTTAATATGTTTAACAAGGAAAATTTCACAGCCAGTCTTGTTTCTGGGCTCATCCAGCTGCACCACAGTTGCTCCCCAGCATCAGATCCAGGTGCTTCTCCACAAGAGGGACCAGAAAGACATCAAGGATGAAAATCTAAGTACTAAAACCTGAATTTTTGTGAAAAGCCAGAGATGAGTTAGAGAAACAAACCCATATTCCTATGGAGGGAAGGCTCAAAATTATTTGCTCCGTGTGGTTTCCAGTGAGTACACACACTGGTCAACTGGCCAGCCCCTCACCAGGTCCAAAACACAACTTTCCCCCAGGCCCAGAATCCCACAATGGTTTGGGTTGGAAGGGACCTTCAAGCTCATGCAGTTCCACCTCCCCTCCCCTGCTGCCCACGCTGGGGGACCAGCCCGGGGCACGGGGTTTTCTGGGATTTGCCATGTCCAGCCTCTCTCCCACCAGTCCTTCTCCCCAGGGCTGCTGTCCATCTGTTCATGCTCCATCGCGAGGGCTGTCCCAACCCAGGCAGAGCACCTTGCTAACAGTCTTTCCAACTCACTCTCCATAAAATCCAGTTAGGTGACACAGCAGGAGGGGACAGGGGAGGAAGGATACGCTCCCAGAGGAACCGATTTTAAAAAAGCTGTTGCAACAAGAAATACTGAGATGCTGGAGGTGGGTTCAGGCTTCCCAAGTCCCCTGCTCACAGAAGTTGTGGTATTTTGTAATCAACTGCACCTTGTCCTTATAAAAAAGGATCTGCATACCTAAAAGTCTTGGCCACACTCACTGAAAATGGCTTTTAGTCAGCATTTGGGTCCATAAATAAAAACTGGACATGCCTATTCAGGGAAGAAAGAAAAAAAAGGGAACTTGCAGGGAACTTTCCACTTGCAGCTAAGACACCCTTGGGAGGGAAGGGAGGAAGACTGTCAGAATAAAAACTTCCTCCACTCCGGCCTCCTTCCGAGACCTTCACTAGAGACACACACCCGGGGAATGACTGTCCCTAGCAGGTCCCCAGTTCTGCAGAAATGCGTGTTTCCCTTCCAGAGGGAACTCTGGGTCAGGGCTCTCCACCACAGTTACCACGAGACATCGACAGCGGCTTGGGAAACACCCAGCTTCAAAAAGAGAAAGAAACCCTGCACTTGGTGCTAAATAACTCTTCACGAACATATTTGCACTGCACTGCAGCCAGTTTGCCCAGGTGCGAAGAGTTTTAGAGTAAATTTTTAAGTAATCAACTTAAATTAACAGAAGTAGAAAACGGAAGCAAAACTCTGACATTGCCTTTTCCTCCGGGTCATCAAACTCACTTGAAAACATCAAATCTTCCTGTTAAGCTACTGCAAACCTCCTTGGCTCCACTTTTCATTGGGTGGACAGCATTTAAAATATTTTGGAAGCCTGGAAAGCCTCCCTTAAGAATAAGGCTTTGTACTAGTTGCTTAAAGATGACCTCCAAAAGTTATTCCATCTATATTTTTTTATTTTATTTAAGTCCTTATAAACTCTGTGTGCTGGACAGCACTGGCTTCTCTAACACTGAATTAGATCTCTACTTTTCTGAGCAACCTCTGGAAAAAACATTAAGGAGCATTTGTAAGCATGTTCCCTTCCTCTGTTTTTAAGTCTGGGTTGTTATTAAAGCCATATTACACTTATCAGGAATGTCTTCCTAACAGGGAATGGGAGGAGAGAAGGTGTTAAGGCATCTCTGAGGCAGGAGAACAAAGAAAGGTCATAGAGTGAGAAGGTCATTCACACAGTCTGAGGAACTTTTAGACCGTTCTGTTAAGTCTGACAAAAACTCCAAGAATTATCCCCAATCTTTTGCCTGCTCCTGGGACCCAAACCATGCTGGCAAGTTCTACCCAAACTGCTGTCACCCATCAATATCAGCAGAACCATGTGAGCACCCACAGGTCCCTTTTTTCATGGTTTCCCTGCCAGGGCTCTACAATTCCCAGCACTCAAGGTGACACATGTGGGACCAAGAGGCTTCTCCTCCAGCACAAGTCCTACCGGCAGAGAACTGCCAGAATAACCGGGCACTGCTCCAGGTCCAGCACCACAGCCCAACTCCAGCCCTGCCTGCAGAGCTGGACTTGACTTGGGCAGATCCAGGAGGAGCTGCTTCTGGAAGGCCAACATGGTGTTTCCAGTGTGTCTTAAGCTAATAGTGAATGAACATTCTTCATTTTCCCTTTAGAAGTAGAGCACTGCCAGAGCAGTTAGCAGTAATTAACAGAGCAAAGATGAAAGGCTGCAGCAAGCAGGTAAAACCAGGGTAACTGTAACTTGCCCATCTTCCCTTGGTCCCCAGGAGTGCACGGGAGGCCACTGAGGCAGCAGGGGCACCAGGGCTCCTCAGGGAGCTTCACCCACAGCTCCACATCAGCTACACCAACGCTCAAGGTTTTTGAACAGAGTGCAGGGCAGAGCAGGAATAAAGCTGAGGCAGCAATGGGAAGCAGAGGAGGCAGGATAACACCCCTAGACACACTACACCCCAGAGCAGCCCTCGGGTCATGACACCCCTGAAAGCAATACCCCAGCTTGCTGACTTATTCAACACCCCCTGCTTCTAAAACCCAATTTTACAATCAGACCTCGAAAGGAGAACTGGGTTTCCAAGCACATGATTTTGTGCAATACCTCAGAAAATAAGCCCAAAGCAAACACAGGAAGTTTTGGCTCTCAGAATTCTCTGTGGAAAGAGTTTCTTGGGTAGAAAGCAGGCACTGTGCTTCCAGTGAGGCTTGTGAGAAGATCAGGGGAGCTCCGAGCACAGGACACAGGAGGTACCTGTCTAAACCCACTCCAGCCTCCCTCTGGAAGGGCTGTCCGTGCTCTCCGCACCCGTGCTCTCCTCGCAGACACCAGGGCCACCGTGGTCACCAATGCACCCACCTGGCTCCATCACCTCTCCCTCCATCCCTCCCTGCACTGCTCGGTCTCACGCACACCTACCGCACGTATTTATGTTCCCTGGATTACAGTTTAAATCCCTGACATTATCCCAAACTCCTGCACTACTGCACCCTGAAACCCCCTCATCCCAACGTTTCGCCCTCCCCAACACCCACTTCCTGACGTACACAAAGGTGCTGTTAGAAGCAATAAAAGCAAAGTTACCCTGAAGGAAGTGAGTATTATACCAATTCCCACTTCCCCTCTCCTCCCCCACTACAAATCAACAGTGCAGCCAGCTCTTGAATTCGTGTGGTTACAAATATGTTTCAGTCAAAAAACCAAAACAAAGCCCACAAAAAACCCCCAAACTTGCTAACATAAAATCCCTCTACACTTCATTTTGCAAGTAAAACACATCATCTGTGCTTCTAACCTCAGCAGGTAACAACACACAACAACTCCCTGAGCACCACAAATATTTTCCACATCCACCCTGTCCATCTACCAAAGTTACAGCTATTGTGCATAACAGATCCTTTATGCGCCTTTTGTTATCAGCTTTCAACATTTTCTAGTTGTAAGACAGGTGTTCACCAATTTAGAAAGGGATTTACATGAGAAGCAACTCTCAAAGCTTTAATTAAGGAAACGTGACAGGCAAGCACAGGACGATCACCTTATTGATAAGCCAGTTATCACGTGCAGACTGTGTGCTTGCAATGACCCACATTTGGGAAACAGGCTTTTTTTTTTTTTTAGTATTAATTTAGAAAAGGTTAAGAACATACACAAGAACCATAGATTTTTACAATACACACACAAGTACATTCCACATCCATTAACACTACAGACTTGCACCTAATCTCCCTGGGAAAAATAAGAATTTTAATAGTAAGAACATCCCAGAAATATTACTGAGCTCCACTTTCATTTGTTTCCAAAGAGAAGCCCTCAAGATTAAACTAAAAGCTGCTGTTTCCACTTCCTTGTCCACATGAGTGGCAGGGTCTGGTCAACTCTGAGATCTCCTTCTGCAAGAATAATTCTCTCCCACGCCTGTGAAGTCTCATTGGATATAAATAAACCGAACCAACTGCATCATCTGAGGTAAAGGAGGTTCCATCAATATGATGTCAGAAAGAAAAACAGAAGCTACAAAGTAAAATTAACTATCATCTCCCCACAAAAATTCTGGAAAGGTGAATAATTAAAAGCAAGAATGCCTTCACCTGGAAAATTAAGCGGCTGGAGATGAAAATACCCATTGGTGTTAAGTTACTCTTCAGAACAAAGTTGCAGTTTAGAGTCAAATCACAAGAAATGTGGTTCAAGAAACAATAATGGGACATCTGCAGAAAGCAGCAGCCTATCAGAGACAAAAATAAAGTAAGATTTAATAAAATAAGATTTAATTGTGAAATCTAGGTCTCCCCCATCCAGTATCAGAAAGATTTTGTTTTCCTTTCGCATAATCTGGGCAAGTTGCCCAGGATATATGAAAAACTGAACTCAGGACTCAGGGAGCAAGTTAAACAAAAAACAGAATTGCCTTTTAATTTTAAAGACACATTTTCATTCACTAGGTGCAGTCATACCCACCTTTGCTCAGAAGCATGTAACTGTTCCCAAAATTTTTAACACTCCCTGCCCCATAAAGTGGCACTTAATACTTTGTACTTTATGCTTAACATATTTAGAACAGGCACTGACTGTCACTACAGAAAGTCCTTTGGAGTGCTTTGGGATAACCAGCCATGTCTTCAAGAGGAAATGACAGCCCAGGGATGAGCAGAATTAAGTGTCCCAAATCATCAGATCCCTGCCCAATCTGGCAGCCAAATGTAAATACTTTATTCTGACTGAGTTCAGAATTCAGTTCCCCACCACACGAGCGCTCAGCTGACTGCACATCTCAGCTCCTCCCGCTCGCAGGATCTCAGAGGAAAGAGCACAGCCCACCAAGACTGCCATGGCAGCAACTGAAAACACGGTGACAAGAGCTCCAGAGCAGAGACACTCATTTAATAAAAGGTGATGTTCACTCACACATCACAGGTTCTTTTTTATGGGCCGTAATTACAGCCTGAGCTGGGTTTGCTCTTCCTCATTTAGTGCAAAGCAGCTTCACAGTGGCCTTCCCATCACATCCTCTGCCGCTGCAGACCTTGACAGGAAGTTATAAAGATTTCACAGAGATGTTTCCTAACATTTGAGAGCTGAAAATGAGAAATCTTTAAGGTCCACCTTCCGCAAAGGTCTCTGAGGCCTGAAGCAGCTCCCAATACAGAAATATGTATTTCAATTAAAGTTCTCTTTCCACTAAATCTGAAAAAAATAAGTTTGCAGCAAGAGATTAACAGGCACAGATGAGGACGAGGCCTGTTCAGGCTGAGAGCTACTATTATTTCCCCTCTTGAGATGCAGTTTTGTTACCTTTTTTCCTCATTTTATCAGATAAACAGCAGTTTCATCACTAAATTCAGATATTGCATTGTCAAAACTCTGCTCTCCAGAATTAAGTCTTCCCAACTATTAACATATCCCATTTCTCCATTTATCTCCCTCTCCAAACTCTGGCAGTCATCTGCTGGCTGTGCCTCATTGGGAGATCCAGACTGCTTTTCTAACTTCCCTTAAAAAACCTGAACGAGACCTTATCCAAACTCTCCTCTCCCAAAAACACAGCTCTGAACCCGGGCTGATGAGGACACGTGCAGTGTTTAATGGAATTATGTTTACTCAAATCCTACATCACCCAGACTCTTGCTGATTTGGGTATGACAACTCCTGGCCCAGCTGAGAAAGAACAGAAAGCTTTTATTCCAATTTAAACGATTTGCCACAGAAAACTGCATCCTCAAACACACAGCCAAACTCCTGTTTACAGGGAAGGATTTTCAAACCGAGTCTTTGCTGCTTTTCATTCCCAATAGACATTGTATTCCTGGAAGTCATGAGCAGGGACATGGTATTTATAAAATGCAGCGACGGAAACAGTGCTTCTCAGATCACCTGCCATTGCAACTGCCCAGTGCTCCGAGCTCTTTTTAATGGAAGGATAAACACTACGAGGAGAGGCAGGTGTGCAGAACTCACTCTCTATTTGGTCCCATCGCTATGTGATCCACCTGAGACCCTTCCACGAATTAAATTCCCATTTAGGCCTAAGTTGGCCCACCTGTTTCTCTCAGAGTCCAGTAAAAAAACAAACAGAAAAATGCAAAATCAGGTGTTGTTAGGGTATGGGCTGAGATAGCACTGACCTACTCTCAAAAATGGTCCCAGAAAAAGGTAACTTTCCAGAAGAGGAAAATTATATGGAAGGGGGTGGGGCAAAGGCCCATAAATCAAAATATGGGCTGCTTGCCCTTTCTCCCACTCCCCAAGCTTCACCCTTTCCCTCAGGTTGGGCCTAAGAATCCTCAGGCCTTATCTTTACCTCGCTGTCCATTGAGTCTCATCCTCCCTGGAAAAGCCTTTTGAGGTTCCTAAGGACAGGCAGAGAGCGGAGCCCAAGCAGGGAAGGGTGGAGTGCTGGAACTCCAGAGACAGTCTTTGTTCCGGGCGCTCATTAGATAATGGCAGTGGCCTTCACCAAAACACAAGTTATAAACAGGGCAAAAGGAAGTGACTTTGGTCACAGAACCGCTCAGTTTTCACCCCTGCCTTGCATGATGTCAGAATCTCACCAGCTCTCCGGTTACCAGATGATCTCCGAGAGCAAATGAGACTGAAATACAACATTAAAAAAATAAATAAAAGGCAAAAGAGGGTGAAAAAGGCATAAGAGAAACCCACAGCCACATCTGCCTGGTCATCTGCTGCTTTATCACCTCTGACGAGGGAACACAAGTCATCCTCATTGCTAAATCATGACAAATCAGCTATAACAGTAGCACAACCAAGTTCCACAATTAACTGCTCCTGCAGCATATCAATCCATTAAGCCCCACACAGCTGTGCTACCTTGGCAGTGTGGCTACAGGAAAAAAAACACCATCCCCATCCCTCCCGCGCCAAAAGCCAAGCCGCCCATATCTGGTGCGCGAGGGCGGGCAGGGGCCGACACCTCGGAGGGGAAAGCGAGCCCCGAGCCGGTCCCAGCACCAGCCAGGGGCTTCCCCAGCCTCTACTCACTGCCCCCAGGCCGACTCTGCATCACCGCCTCCTCCACTAATTTAAAAGGCTGCTGACTTCTCAATTAAAGAAAAAAAAAATATAATCAGCTTGAGCAGCATCGCTGTTCCCGTGCCAGAATGGAAATCCAAGAGGATACGCTAAAGCAGGGAAGAGCATCAGAGGTTCCTCCATGAAAACAAAGGCTATAAAAAGGACAAATATGGTTTTAAAGAGAAAACGCTTATACAGAAACAGATGCCTGGCCTGCCAGCCACGGCAGAGGTTCAGCAGCACACACAGCCACACGTCACACCTTAACCACCCCCCCGGAACGTCTTATCCCCCCTTGTCAGCGGGACCGACCCACACTGGAGTCCTTCCCGACTTTCCCACCCCGGAGAAACGGGCTTTTTTCTCACCTTATTTTTAGAGGCACAAAGCACCCTGTACACAACACATGACATGATGTAACCACCAACACGGCCGTGGCCAAACCAGTTCAAAATATAATGGTCAGTCAAAACAAATAAAAACCTGCAGTTCCTCCCATATCCTGACCAGTTTCATGGAAAACTACAGTTTGTCATTCAAGTGCATTTTACATAACAGGGAATATAATCTACGGAGTGCCTGCCTTCTGCTCCACCTGCACACAAATTTAAGGAGAGGAGAGATGACACCTTGTTTCAGAAGGTGGGTCTGATTTTTGGGGAGAAAATAAGGTTAGTTCCCACTATATTTAGCTGCTTTATTTTTCCTTCTACATGACCCCCATTTATACCCTAAACGATGGAAATTTCTCTGTAATCAAGCACTGGAAGATGCTAATCCCGCGATGGAAGTAAACACACGTAGGGATCACAGAAAGCATTTCAGGATAGCCGGACTCTTCCAGCTTGTTTTGGGGAAAATAATTCTGGATCGGCAGGGCCGGCTCGAAATACATAAAATACAAAATATGCGGCCGGAAAGTAAATACAAGGAAACGGTTTTGGAGCTCGAAGGCACCTGGAAAATGACGCTATTGTGCACCCCGGGAGGAGGGAGAGCACCCGGTGACACGGC
>VZTX01023230.1:0-47249 GCA_013400915.1 Pardalotus punctatus
TATAGTAGATATATATTTAAATTCCAAAAGAAAGTTATTATAATCCGCTAGATGCGTGTGAAGAATTATATTGTTCATAATGGATGTGTTTTAGATTTGCATAGAGGTAGACAAGCAACTGGCTTCAGAGTTCGCTTTGAATATTACATCAGAGACCACACTTAGAGAAAATGTTGTGAAAAGTAACTGAATAGGAGGTGAATTCTTACAATTTTCCAGGAATATTCTTGAAATTAATATTCTCTTAACATCTTCAATCCTGATAAAAATGGTCACCCACATATATTGGAAGGAATGATGGGAGACTCTTATATTGCCTGGTTCACGATATGTAAAATAGAAAAATTAATGTCAAATGCATATATTAAATTATGTGAATTATTTTCTTGAAATGCAATGCACAAAATTTTAAGAATTTTTAAAGTACACATTCCAGAGGAGTTCTAATTCAGAATTAAATCTAGAAGGAGTGATGATATGTATCTTCTTTCTGGTTTAACTGTAAGACTAATAATGGGAATTCAATGTATTTAACTGAATAATAGATATAAGATCAATACAATTAAAACCAGTGTAATGGGCTTCAACCAACTGTATTTTGTTTGTTCATTTATTAACTCAAGGACCACTGTTTGTGTGAGTTGTAATCGCAGCACATATGGACCTTGCACAAGGCCTGAAAGAATAAAGTCTGTGTGGTCTGGGGAATTTTTCATCTTTCACTTTTCTTGAGAGAATTTTCTTCATCTTTGCTAGAGTTACTTGGAATAAAATAGGTATAGCTTGTTGGAACTGCTCATACAGTCATTTAAAATATCTTCAAGCCAAATAATTTGTGAATCAACACCTTAAATGCCTCAAATCTGTTCTCGTCCTTCATATGTTTGGTTTATTTTTTGCATTTTTGTGTACACTTCAATTAGACCCTGAAAGATGAAAACTTCTCTTAACCTGTGCCACATTAAGGAAAGGCAAAAAACAGAGGCACCATGAATATTTTCAGCTTTACAGTGGTTATCCCCCAATTTAACAGACTTTTAATTTTTAATTATATCAAGCTAATTGTCAGAAGTAGCCACCATTTCATGGATCTTTCAACAGACAGTTCTCCAAGGCTCTCAGAAATTCATCTCTCCTGCCATGAGATTCTCTTAGGGAAAGGGAGTAAATTGTTTGGGGACCATTAATAATTTTAGCCTGACTGTGGTTCATTCCAGCTGTCTTGTGATCTACAATAGGGTTTTAAAGAAGAATCTGCTATATCCTTCATGTTTTTCTTTTGTTTATGTTTTGTAAGCAATAAGGCAAGAAAAGACAAACAGATTCTTTAGAAAAATGGAAATTGCTCAAATTACTGTGTCTTTTTGCGTTTTTTCCTATGACTTCATCAAAGAAGAACTGTTGATGTTAGCAACCAGATTTTTTTTCAGAAAACTTAAAATTAAGAGGAGATGGAACATGCTTTATTATATTTTGAGAACTACTCTCTGGTATTCCAGCACATTTTAATATTTCAATTGCAATTTTGAAAATAGTCAGTCAGTCATATATGCTTGATACAAGCATATATGTACATTATTTTCTTAACTTATAATTAGACATATGATAAAAAATGCATATGTCTTTGTCTGAAGGTATATAATTCAAGATAAGGGGCATAGCTTTGCAGAAGATTAACAAAATTAAGTCTGAATTCTGAATTAAAGGTTGTTTTAATAAAATCTTTTTTATGAGGTTAAACACCTTTAAGATCTATGTGAACTTTACTGGAACTCCCTAACATTAGGGTATGGTCATGATGACCAATATCTGGTACATATACATACACAAACATTCCTCTAGGGACAGTAGATTCAAACTCTTTCAGTGAAATGATGCTGGCATGTTTCCGCTTTCTGTTAAAGTTGCTCAGATGTCTCCTAAGCTGTTCTTGTAAGAGGCTGGTAATTTTATTGCATTGCAGTAAAACAAAGCAAAATACCTCAATGTAATGATCAAACTGAATTAACAGGACTTGGCGTTTTGGAGATTCAGACAATCAAAGATTAGCAAGAGGTCTGAAAGTCTGCAGTTTTAACAGCTTTTATGGCTAGGTATGTGGATGTGCACACATTACCATTTCATATCAAGCTTCATTACAAGTAGGACAATTTCTTTCATTTCTGAATCAAGACTGGGAAACATATTGCCTGCCATATGTGTGAAGCCTAGGAGCTTGTCTAACTAAACAGCTCAGCAAAAGCTTTTAAATATTAATTAAAAATATTATTAACAGATATGTTAAGCCTCAGAAACAAAGACATAAATAGGTATTTTGAAAACATTATTTCTGTACACAGGATTTCTAAATCTCTCCAATAAAAGAGTCAGATTCATTCCCAGAAGCTTCCTTTACAGTGCAAAATATAGACCTAAAATTGTGCCACATAAGATTTCATCTCTCTAGATGAATATATTTTAAAGTAGGTACTAAAACAAATAACATTTGGAATCCCCAAATAATGCATTGGCCTTAATGTGTGGCCTTAATGAGGAGAGGAGAGGAGAGGAGAATGATCATTTAGTGACTGCTTTAGGGGTGACTAAAACTTAAAGCATGCTACTAAGGACATTGCCAAAACTCTTCTTAAGCAAGCAACTGACAAGCCTGAGCCGGTGTTTGACCATCATCTCAGTAAAGACATGTTTCCTAATGTTGTCTGAAAATCCACTTATATGACTTTGAATTAAACATTGAAATAATGAAATTAGGAGTACTATGATGTAGCAGCAGTTGGATAAAGATCATTCTGAGATATTTTTCATACTTTTCTGTGCTGTTGCTAACAGAGTATTTGTTTATTGTCACTCCCAGTATATGACAGACCCTCTACTGCTAGTCACCAGCTGCAGATCATAAAGACAGAGACCAAGCTCCTCCTTTTGCTTCTTTTACCTGTAGTAGGGTAGCACATATACTGATGCATACTGAAATAATTAGCTGGTTTCAGCACAACAGTTGAAATATCACTTATCATTGTCAGTACAAATACTAACACAGAGCACCCAGAGTAAACTTCTACAACAACTCATGATATGTTCTGTCTGATTTACCTTCACAGTAGAAAAACTTTTCTACTAAACCATACTAGAATGACAGACAATGATGCTTGTGCTGACAAAGCAAAGAAATGAAACACCACAGAGGAAAACAACTAGGCTTCACTGGCTTCTCCAAAAGGGCAGGTTTCAAAGGATGTAGCAGGAGAGGAGCTGCAGCCATGTACCTGGGAAAGCTACAGTAAAGATGAAAATACCATTTTCAGTTGTCTGACCAAGGCCCAGGCTTCTTGGCATACTACTAATAATATCAGAACAAATTCACTGAAGTCAAGGTAGCTGAAGGTGCCTCTCATGGAGTTTTCTAAATTTCCTTCAATTTAATTGTATCCAGGGACATCAAACATAGTTTATGGAAAGGGCTGAACACTATGTAGAGTTACAGAAATTGGCTTTTATATATGTTCAATGTTGCATAACTTTCTCCTGAGGAGATTCACAGTGCTCTAGCAGCCAGGAGGGTCAAGGGTGTCCTCGGGGCATCAGACACAGCATCGCCAGACAGGCAAGGGAGGGGATTGTCCTGCTCTGCTCTGCAATGGGGTGGCCTCACTTCAAGGGCTGGGGGCAGTTTTAGATTCCACAGTAAAGACATTAAGCTATTAGAGGGTGTCCAAAGAAGGACAACAAAGACCATAAAGGTTCTGAAGGGGAAGCTGAGCGAGGCGTGTCTGAGGTCACTTGGTCTGTTCAGCCTGGAGAGGAGACTTAGGGGAGACCCCATTGTAGTCTGCAACTTCCTTGTGAGGGGAAGAGGAGGGGCAGGCACTGATCTCTTCTCTGTCGTGGCCAGTGGCAGGATATGAGGGAATGGCCTGAAGCTGACTCGGGTGGTTTAGACTGGATAGAGGGAAAAGGCTTTTCACCCAGAGGGTGTTTGGGCACCGGAACAGGCTCCCCAGGGCAGTGGGCACAGCACCAGCCTGACAGAATTCAAGTGTTTGGACAATGTAATGAGGGACATGGTGTGACTCTTGGGGGTGATGCTGTGCAGGGCCAGAAGCCGGATTCAGTTTTCTTCTTGGGTGCTTTTCAACTCAGCATATTCTATGATTCGATCTAGGTACAGTTTGATTTCTGTTTTTTCTCTTTTATTGTTTTTTTTCTGACATCTACTGCTCTTCTGAATATTGCTCTGTTCTTTCCTCTGTAATTTAGTTTCTCCATTGTATCCAGGAAGTAGAATGGAATGTTCAAAAAATCATCGTCCAGCTTCCCAACTGACACTCCAAAGAACTGTGAGGCAGCTCACACTGCAGTGAATAACTCCATCTGCAAATTTCTGCCTGAGTTTACATTAAATTCACTTTCATCTCACAATGTTTCATTTCACAAAAATAAGGGCTTTATTTATTTTATTTTAAAAAGCGAAATTCTAAGCAATCTGAATATAGAGTGAAGAGCAAAAAAAAAAATATCCAGGCCCAACCAGAACACCTAAATCCATCAGTAAACCTTGCTTGGCTTTCATTTAGTAATATGATAGTATCTGCATGAAACCTTTTTTAAATATAAAAGCATTCACTAAATATATGAAGAAATTTCTAGAGATTGGATTCCTCTTTTCTTTTTCTTCTTTGAAAACTTCAGTCAAAATCAAGAAGAACCGACCCTGTTCCTCAAAAATCCCAGAACAAAATAATAAAATCTCAAATCTTCCATCTGCACATGCTTGTCTATGCCCCTGAATTAAATAAACCCAATAACTGTGGCAGAGAGACATTGGTTCTCAGCCGGATGCCATACCACTAATAAGGAGCAGAATGCAAATTCCACACATGGGAGAATTTTTTCATGTGGTAACTCAATATTTTTCCAAATTAGATTCAAAGAAACTTCAAGCAGCAATGTTACTTTTTATTAGAAATATTAATTTTCAAGGCAAACTTTTTTTTCTTCTGGCATCTTTGGCGCTTTTTCGTCATGGGTCTCATGAACATCACACAAAGGAAATTCTGCTCTCTCAGGGTTTCAAAAGGTTAAAAAAATTACAGCTTTTTTTTTTTTTCTGAGTTTGTTTTTTTTTCCCCAGTATTTATTGTATGCTTCTCTCCCAGATAGCCTTCCTGTGAGTTTATGCAGCTGTTTTGCTTTCCATTGCTGTGCAAGTATTGACTTTCTGGACCAGTCTGAGGCTTTGCCTCTGTGCTCCATTCCCAGCCCATTGTTTCACAAGAGTTATTTTTCCCCTTCTTCCCAGCAGTGTTTGCTTGTCCTCTGCACTGGCTGTTTGCTGCCCTGTCTGCAGCATGCACATGTGCTCTTTGGGGTCTTCATGGACTCCCCCAGCCATCACCATATTGCCACTTGTTCAAAGTATTTTCTCATAGAGGCAGCTCTTTCTACACTTCACTGGCATTTACCTTCCTACTATAAGAAAAGATAAAACTTTTTTTTTAATCTGGTATGTAATTAAATTTTTGGTAACTGGTTACTGGAAGAAACAGAACAGATTTTCTATAGATGTTGCTGAGTTAAATCAGGGTGTTATTGCACAAAGTTTTTCCAGTTTTTTTGATGACAGGTCCTTATGAATTCCTACTTATACATTATTCATAATCTAATAAAAAAATCTCCAATCATGAACTCAGTTCTTTACTCTGATTGTCCCCTGTGTTTTTTACCTTTTCCACAGTTAGCGGCATTGCTTTTATTGTTTTATTTGCTTCTGGAGTGCAATGGATGATGAATCTGTCCGTGATTAGGATTTTCAAAGTATTTAACATTTTCTTATTCAAATATAAGGAATAGGGAAGAAATGGACTCAGCACAAAGAAAAACATGTATCTGATATATGGGTTTAAATTATTAAGAAATATATGTTGTTTCAAATAATCTTAATGTGTTTTGTTAAATCTAAATGGCATTCCAAGGTTTTAACATTATCTTCTTATGCCCAAACATTATCTTATATGCCCAAATTATTTGCAAACCTTTAACTCCCCAAAATTTTTTTTTTTTACCAAATTCACTGCTCATTAATTTTTTCACAGATCTACTGGTGAATACTACACAAAAATAACAATGGCTATTATCTGTCACAAAATAATATGCTGTTTAAAAAAATTTGCTTATGATAGACCTAGAAAAAGGTTTTATTTATATATGTCAGATATATCAACAGTCTGGAATCCAATAAAGGGTTAGAGGATTTGGTTATATAAAATATCTTATTCAAAGTGATGTTAGTCCTTCATTTTAAATAAGTGCATAGTATGTCTATGGCTGCTCCCTGGACCTGAAGTTAAAATTCTTGGAAATTTCTATATTTTGAATGTATTTTATAATGGGTGCGGGTTTTGTTTGGTTTTGTTTGGTGCTTTTGGTTTGGTTTTTTTAAAATTTATTTATTTTTGTTGTTGTTTTTGTTGTTTTGGGTTTTTTTAATATGTTGGGGGAAATAAAACCAAATCAAAACAAAATAAAATTCTATCTCATGTCCCATTGACACTTGCAATATCTTTCTTAGACAGGAAAAGTTGTGACAGTACATGACACCTCTTATATTAACTTGAACAGTACTGGAAAGATTTTTCTTCTTCATCAGCTGGCTGCTCTTTTCAAGTGTTTCTTACATCAAGAAGGTCAAATAATCAAAACCCTACATTATTTTCAGACTACTTCTGGAATTTATGTACATATCTAATCAACCTTGACTTTCAAGAAGCTTTTGATTTTAACAGAAATTTCTGTCAGAAATCTTCCTGAATGTTTTAACATATTATCACTTCTGTGTATTGGGAAATGCCCGCTGTATATTTGTCCATGCTTGTAACTGGCAAATGTCCTGAAGTCAAAACAACATTGATGTAGCAATGAAAATATGGAAACAATTTTACCATGAGTCAACAAATGCATTTTTACTTAGAATAATCACCCTTTGAATACTTCCCTCTATGTTTTTTGTTATGTTAAAAAGGAAAGATGAAAACCAATCTTCAGTTTCCCATGAACAATTGTTCATTATTTTAAAAATATTTTAAATTCAAAATGGAGTATAAGTACTAGGATACAGTCTTAAGGATACAGTCTTAAGAAATACAACTTCTCATTACTTCCATGTTAACTCATCAGTCCATTATATCTATCCTTGTCTATTGCCTTGAAGAAAACAGCTTTTGAGGTTCATCCCTCTGTGCCAACTTAATGTATTGACAGAAGAGCTTGCTTTTCTTCCTTGGGATTTCTAGATACTGAGTCAAAATAAACTTCTCTTTTTTCCAAATATTTTACTGCACTGGAGCTGTGGATGTGATAACCACTAAAGGCAGGGTAATTACGTATTCAGCTACTGCTTATGTGAAGATGGGGGATTTTGGTTTTGTTTTCTTTTTTCGGGGGGACACTGTTTAGGTTTTTTTTTTAGGGTTTTTTTTCAGGTTTTTTTGGGTTTTTTTGGGGGGAGGTTTTGTTTGGTTGGTTTTTTTTCGTGGGTTTTTTTTTTTGAGGGGGAGTTTGTGTGTGTGTGTGTGTATAGATTTTGTTGTTGTTTTTGAATAAAGTTAAAACTGCCTGTGAAACCTCAAAGTTAGGAATAACCAATGGAAAAAAAACCATGGTATTGGATGTAATGTCTGAGATCTCTTTCAATGACCAGGATTCTGAAAGTGGGTGTACATATAATGACAAATATGTAGTGCTAATAGTATTGATATCTCTGTTTTCACCTTAAATACAGCTCAGTACAGAAAATTACTGTCTCGTCGCAGGACTGAGTGTCTACTTCCACTGAATTTTGCCAAATTCTGGTTAAAGATTAAAGACAGTATGAGAGCTTTATCAATTTTATATATACATATATTCCAGGAATCTGAAATGGAAGAAATTATGTACCTTGCAAATTTTTGTGTAGAATTGTGGATCTGGGAAATTAATTGTTAGTCTTAAGCTTTTCAAAAAGGAAAGTGAGGACTTCCTTTATCCTTTCAAGTTACTACAGGAAGATCAACAAAACTCTATAGTCAACAGAATAAAATACTCTTGGCAAAGCTGACAAAATCAGTGTGATTTCTTTACTCATGTCCAGAGCCAGATGGGAATATAAAGGTAATATTATTTCCTTGAGCTAAGCTCTATCCTCAAACCGAATCAATATGTAAATGGACTTATTCCAGCACTGCCTGGTGGTGATCAAAGTCATTGTAAAACAGCTGATATTGATCTAGCTACAATTACAGCCACAATTTTGTTGTTCAACACGAGTCTATATTCCCAGCTTGAGGAAGATAGCGCTGTCATTTCGTGGTGCATCATGTCTTTCTGTATTTTTATCATATGTCATAAAATGACAAAAGTGATTCTTTAGTTTATCTGAACAACACTAATACACACATATGTATGTATTTTCATGCCAAACATTATAATTCATCTAATAAAAATCCAGTATTTCAGAGCCAGAACGTAAAACTTGTAGGTATTGTGAAATAATTCCTGCTGTAGACAACAAGTTCTATTAACCTGAAAAACAAAAAGATGTTCAGTATCCACTTCTCTCTTAAGTATATTTGAAATTTCTTATCAGAAATCCACTGGACTACTTTAATTTCCATCCAAAAACCCCCACATCTTCAGAAATAATGTAAAACTGAAATAAGAAAATGAAATTCCCAGAAATTCACAATGCCATGGAACATACAAAACTGCCAAAAGAAAAATCAGTTTCCTTAAAATTAATCATGCTAAGATAATTTGAATAAAACTTGATTTCTGCATTTCCATTGAAGTAAAATCTCTTTCATAATTATTTAAGTGGGAAAAAAATACCTGCAAAGAGAATAAACCAGTTAAAATACTTTTCTTGTGGAACAAGGTTTTCTACTCTGCTTACTTTAATTAAGCAGAGATTTTTTTTGTTTTTTGCTTGTTCAGTGAATTCCCACTTCTTGAGTTTCCATACCCCATATATATTTAATACATAAGAGTCAGGAAAAGTCATAGGCAAGCCCAAAGCCAAAGTCACTTTTTGCTAAAAAGTCTGTTCAGCTTTGTCTTAATGTCCACTGTGTGCTCTGTACAGTTTGTACTTCACAACTCCAAGCTGGCTTACTGAATTTGCTTTAATCAGTTTTGTTTTCACAAGGCCAGAGGTGCTCTTTTTTAATTAGCATAATGAACAAACAGGAGTTATCTCATATCTTAGTTTGTCTCTGTAGACGGGTTCATTAAAATGACTGGATTTATCTTGTTAAACAGGAATATTGGTTCTATGTTAACACTTCCTCTGCTACATATGGGATAGAGCTACAGATAAAACAATTTAATTTATTTAATTTCTGTCCCCCAGTATAGTTGTTTTATTTTTAATTTCTGTCCCTCAGTATAATTGATGTGTGAGGGCAGGACTTCACTCTGGGGAGCACGGGCTGTTATCTCTGTTCTCCAGCATAAATACTTTGACTGGTCCTGCAGACTACCTGCACCTGGTCGTACCTCTTGCAAGATACTCTCTCAGCATAAGGAGGCACCAAGTGTCCAAGACATTGTTAATGGGAGCCAGGAAGCAGGTCCCACTGTTTGAACATAGCTGTAATGACCCATTAGAGCAAAAATCGTAACCCAGTCTTTCACCTTAAGCTGTTTGAACTTCCAAGTACACCAAGGGTGTCTTTCAGCTTATTGCTTTAAGCTAACCTAAACAAAAAAAAACAAAAACCCAAACCAAACCAAACCACCAACAACAAAAAAGTAAAAAGGTTCACTTTAAGTTTCTTCCATAGCTTTGATATAATTTTCACATATCTACATTTTATCAGCTGTGTATACCACAGCTGTATATCACTGCCAAGATCTGTGAAGCACTTGCTGAAAATGCATGTTCAACTTTAAAATGCTTCTCATCGTAATTACTGTTTTATGTACAGTTCACTTGGAGTCCATGAATGATCCAAGACCAAGGAGAAAGCACCATTACGTCCTTAGTAAGACTGGATTCTGCCTCATCTAGACATCGCAGTAAGCCTAATACACCACAGGGTCTGTGCAGGTAGAAAAAACCTACCCTACAGCAATTGTAGGGCCTATTCTAAGGATCCACAGCAGCAGTAAGACACTTCACAGTAGGAGGAGGATTTGTGGGGTTGTTCCTTGTCCCAAGCCAAACCCCTCATCACCACTAATGCCTTGATGTTCTGTTGGCACATAGAATGGAAAGGTCCACTTTTGTGCTGCTGTTGAAATGGATGACATTAGGGTGACAAAGCACCATGTGTTTTCTTACTGCAACTCTTCAAGTTTCCTTAATTGTTGACATGGAGTTAGAGTAACTTTTCAGTTAGACATTTTCTGAAGACAGCTGTTAAGTGGTTTTCTTTTTAAAACACACCAAAGGCATCCAATTTATACTTTATTCATACTATAAAATTGATTTCTGCAATTATGGTTGCGAGATTTGCTCAGGGTGAGGAGGAGTTTCTCTTGTTAGACTTCCATGCAATGCTAGTCATCTTTAGGACCAAATAGCATTTGGAAAGGTTCCTATGGTGAGTAAGCTTAAGGTTTTAATAGCTTCTTAACTCCCACAGGACAATTTTTTTGCCACCCTGTAGAATTTATGTGAGAGCTTCCCCATATGAAAGCATGAAATCTGATGGCTTGTTATTTTTGGCATCATGTTCATACCAATTAAAGCGGCATGAATTGAATTAGTTCTGTGGCAAACACATTATCAGTCTGCTTTGGAAACATTTAAGAACTAAGTTCACCTTAAAAAGGGCAGGTGATTTTACAAAATATAACAGTATGGAAATTCAAGTTTTATTGCAGGGACAGTGGGACTTTCAGACAAAGTTTATTAAAGAAGCTCTGCCACCAAGTCTCAGGGGCAGAAAGAAGCACTCTGTGTATTTAAACTCCTTCTCAGAAAGGGTTTTAAAAGAAGGTAATCCATCCTTAGCCTCAAATTCTGGCAATAGATTAAATTTAAGGAAGTTATAAAGGTGTAACTATATAATTTTGTCCTGCAAGATCTAATGATGGCAAATCTGATACATTTATAAAAATGAATTATTTATTAAATGAAGATGAAAGATCTTAATCAGAATTACTTACTACATGTATAAAACTAAAAAGAACTACTAGTAGATTACAGAACAACAAAACAGTGCATGGCACCGAGGTACCTCTATTAAAGCTAGCAAAAGAAATAGTACTGATCAGGAGTTAAATGTAACTTACCACTGAAATGATGATAATGGACACAGATTCCTTCAATGAAACCCTGGGAGTAGCTGTGATGCAAGTGTCCCTGCACATGGGAGGAACTCCACACATTTGCAGGAAAATATATAAAAGATTTCTACTTTATGGAAGTTTGCTGTGGCTTTTATAGTTATAAAGTAAATGGTTGTCAGCCAAAAATCCAGGCTATCTTGTCAAATCTCACTTTAAATGTAGGATGTTTTCGGCAGCTGGGAGATACCAGACCAGTGCTATCCCCATTGTACCAAGATAACTCACTACAAGATAGCTTGTCCCGTTTGAGTTATCTGGCCAGTTAACAAGAGACAATTAAGTCCTTGTGGGGAATGAGATGTTCTACAAAAAGCTTACAATCTCTGTGTCTCAGAAAATTACACGTAGAATTTGACAGTGAGCCCACAGCAATGTCTACAAACTATTGATGTCCCTACATGCTCTCAGCATTTATCAACTATTTATGTTTTAATATAAATGTTTTCTGTAAAGATAAATCTCGTGTCCATGTTTTGCTGTGTTTAGAAAGGACCTTCAAATGCCTCTAAAGGGTTATCTTGTTCTGCCTGCTGTCAACATGAAACAGACTTGAGTTTTTTAAGGAAAATTTGGATGGGTGTAATGACAAAATCATAACTACTTTCAAAGAAAGACCAATGGCAGATGGGCCAATTTGCTTATGAAAACATCCATCTTCAGCTGTTCTAGAATCTGAATATATTCTTATTAGAAATAGTGTGATGGGTTTCTTCTGATTGTGATGTGTTTTCCAAAAACATGAAGAGACTTTGGCAGATTTTAGGGGCAAAATAGTGTGGTGAGGGATATAATTTCAAATAGAGCATTAAATGTTAAACTAGAGAAAAGAAAAAGGGAGAAAGGAAAGGGGAAAAATAATTTTTGAAGTATCAAAATAGTTTTGCCTTAAAACATTAATAAATTTTTAAAATCTATATGAAGTTCAAGGACCTCTTGAGCACAGTCATGAGACATTATTTTCTGTATGAATACAGCTACCGAAAATAAATTGAAGAAGATGTAGACTTTCATTCCACTTGAGTCTGAAAAGGTTACTGTAAGTTTATTAGCATTAGTTTTATTTAGCATATTAGACAGCCAGTAACTTATTTTTACTATCACAATTTATTAAACTTTTTGAGATATTTGGTTTTTTTTTAATTTTAAAGAGTTTGTCATATTGTTTTTATTTTATTACACCTACAGAAGATTTTTCTGAAAATTATGTAATCTTCCACAAAATAGTTGATGAAAAATACATGGTAAATACTGTAGCAGTTCTGTCTTTGTCAGGAAACCTGGTTCAGGTCAGGAGGCAAAGAAAGAGAAGGAATACATGGACTGTGAAGAGAAAACCAAACATTAGAGTGTCATCCCTGGCTCCAGACTGTAATACCAGTTCAGCCAGGGTCTTAGGGTGAACTTCTGCATTACACCTAAATGTGAAGTCAGGTTCATAAACACAGAAGTCAATCTTTTTTTTACCTTTACTCCCTGAAAAGAAGAAGAGCAGTGATTCTCTGAGACAAGGATGCCCCTGCTAGGAGCTAACAGTAGTTTAAAAAGTGATTCTTATGTGGGATAAAATGCAATTTGCAAAATAGTCATACACTTTGTGATCAGTGATGGAGCCCTTACCTTTTCAAAGAACCTTTGACAAGATTCAGAGAGTAATTTATAATTATATTTATAATTATGATGTTTGTAATTATGATATCTGTAATTATGATATCTGTTACAAATAAAAAGTAAGTAGTGAGTTGTTTCTATTTTGCCTCTGGGGCAGAACAGACTCACAAAACTGATTGTCAGATTTCTCCACAAACATGCATTTGAAAGCTGAAGTTTCACGGAGAATCATAAATATACACCTCAGTATACTGAAGAATCGTAATTATCATGAAAACTGGAATGTCATAATAAAATTCCATTATGTGATGAAATCCACTACAAAAAGTTATACATTCAACAGATTGTGAATTAGGGTTTTGCAGTGTTTACTACTAAATCATTTCATTTCAGCATATTTTTAAGGTGTATTTGCAATAAAATCTAGTTAACTTTCAGGCATAAAAATACTCTACCCTACTCTGCATTCAGCTACTTCTTCCTTGCTAATATAGTCGAGACTGGCAAGAACCAGAGATTCATAAGAGAAATTAATTTATGAATATATCAGGAAGGGAAAGTTCAGTATTACACTTCATTGGAAATGCAACATTTTTCAATCTTTTTATTCAATCTGAGTAGATCAACTGGCTCCTGATTTCTTCAGCCAAACATCAGACAGAAAGAATGCCAGGTGGTGAATATATTTAGTCAACAAATATAAAGTTCAAACATTTGTCTGCATGCCATTGCATGCCAAAATGTAACAATAAAGAGTTTTTTAAATTACTTTAAATACTGAACACATTTTAGGAAAATCATGAAGGTCACATAGCCCTTCACTTTATTCAGTAGTCTGGAAATTATCATCCCATATTTTCTCAGAGAGATTTTTCATTGGTATAAGAAATTGTGTTTTATGTTGTACATATTAAACATACTGGTATCTTCACTATAAGAGCAAAAAAAAGGCTAAGGCAGCAGAATTGACATTGTCTGTGGAGCATGTGAATGCAAAACTGTGACTCACTAAACACATTTTTGAGACACCAAACTTCTGGGCTGGGAGAACTCATTTGTTTCTTATTAACATTCACTGAGCAGTATTCACCTAGAACACTTGAGAAGCTCAGCCTTTGGCGTTTCTTGTATCTCACACAGATACTGTTTTCCACTGAAACTTTGAGTTATTGTACCAGTTTAGTGTTGGAAGATATTTTTCCACTATATTATTTCTGAGTATTGTATAAATTTTCCTTTAGATAAAATTCATAAACAAGTCCCAAATTTAGACCTGTTCTGTGCTGTTTGTTTGGATCATTAGATTGCTGAATCAGATTGTTTGCTTTATAGATGGATAAATAAACCGAGCTCAGAACACATGGTGCTTTCTTTTTGGAGATTTAATTTTCAGTCTATTTTTGAAAGAAAATGTAATGGTGTTTCACAGATGGGTATTATGCTGCACTAGAAAAGGATTTAAGGCGCTCTTCCATCCTCAGCAATTCCTCTTTAGTTTGCTGTAGCTAGCTTTATTCTGAACAAATTAGTTACTGGTAAGTTTTCCCTCAGTTAAGTGTTTCTTCCTGGTTGCCTTGTTATGCCTGATGCACAGCCTATACACCTTTCACAGGGTTTAGGATTGCACCCTGAAGTCTGAGACTGTAACCACTAGAAGCTGTGACATACAGGGTTGCTGAGTCTAGGTATTTGGCTTTAGTGCAAACTGTCCAACTGGCACAAGGTTCTCATTATCAGAAAAAACATCTAGTTTAGATCTAAGAAAGTTGAAGCTGTGTAACATTCTCATTACAGCAGAATCCCTGGTAAATAAGTACCCCTATCACTTTTTATTTGAAAAGACCAGAATGGAATATCTGTCATGAAGATACAGGTCAATAGAGACAGGAACAGGGTAGCTTGCATGTATGAGTAGCATAAGATCTTTTATAATTTTGAAAAATTTGTTCATTACAGTAGAGTTTTTTCTTAATTGTTCATAAAATACAGCATCCATTTCTTGTGATAATATTTGCCAAAAGACCATACTGAAGTTCACTACCATAATTATTACACAGTTACTAGACATGTCCTAATGTGTGTGAGACTCTTTCTAAAGTGTTTTCTACAAAACAATCTCCACGCTTTCCAAAAGGAAAACTCACATTGGACAGGATTTCATTGACTTCACCTGCACCATGCCTAAGCTAAAAAGGAGGAAGAATGGAGGAAAATTTATCTTAACCCCTTACCTATTATACAGAAGAGATATCTGAGAAGTATCATCTTTTTAACCATCTTTTCAACACTACCAGTATGACTTTAAAGAAAGGCACAGTATTGAATAAGTTCTGTAACCAACATGGAAACAAATCAGAAGAATATTAATTGCTGAGAAGCATTCATAAATTGAAGTGGAATTGCACAGCCTGCTAAGATTAAGAGCTGCTTTTCCCTCTTTTTCAACATCTGAAATTTTATTATTATGGTTGGAAAAGTGATAGCTTTTGGTATCCACAGAGAATACTTTCATTTTTTTCAATCATGTAAATTTCATTTGTTCAGACATCTATAACAAGGCAAAGGTAGCTTACAATAATTTACATTTCAATCTCCCAAATGCATGTGAAGTGAAAAACAGTTCTGTGACAATAACATTTTATTAGCTGAGCCTAGTGTAATTTACAGTTAATATATGAAAAACTTCTCAGTTCACTTCATTCTGTCTGATAAGGCAGAAAGAGCAATATATTAACATAATGGATCTGTGAAGTGGTTAACACTGTTTACTCAACATGTCTATTACGCATGGAATTTTAATTTGAGGCTTTTTCAAGGAAAGTGACATCAAAAATTGACAGTTATTGATTCAGCAGAAAGGGGACTTAACTGTTTTTACATAAATAAAAATCAAAATCTAATTAAACTTGACTTTCTAGCTGAACAATTTATCACTGACAGAATGCTGCGTGATGACTACTGCCACATAAAAATTTAGGAAAGGGAGAACCGCTTGATTTCCAGGTTATCTGTAGATTCAGCAGATCCAGGGTCATCTGGGCCTTCATCTTCTTAGTCAATGTATTATTTGTATGTCCACATCACCAGTGGTCCTTTACAGATAATGTTTTGGACTAACCAATTAGGCACTACAAGTCTGGTAAGCTGCCAGATGCACATGCAGCATGGTTACCCTGAGTCTGGTCATAACTGAGATCCCAGAAGCAAAAATAACATGGATTACGCTGCAAGTCTGGGCATATTCAATAGGATTCCACATTCACAAATAGTGTGATTTATTGATTATTGCATCAACATAAGGTTCAAACATTTCTGTTGATAAATGCACTGGTATTATTAGAAAGTACTGTCAATAGTATTACAGTGGTATAAAGCTTTTTCAATAGGTGCCTCTGTATATGGGGTATTGCCCATCAGCATGCCAGGATGCAAAAGTGGAGTCTCTTTTGACCTCCTTCTCTGAAGTTACTCTTCTTTGAGGGAAGGGAAAAGATAAAGTTTCAATTAATGTCATTTCATTATTAGGTGGAGTTTGGAGTGACTTTAGTCTTAAACGCAAAGAATGTACAGGTTTCACTTCGTCAGCATATGCAAGGATGTGAGATGTAATATTTTCGAGTCAATAAAAAGTTCACCTTTTGGTCATGGGTTGGGCCATTCCTTTGACTTAGTTCCTATATAGCTGCATTATTTAAACAGAATCTAACCACAAGACCTCTGTGCCTTTCCTTCCATTGTTTAATATCTCTCTCAGGGCAGTACACCAAACTGCCTCAGTGTTCCTGCTCCTAAGATGTGTAGACAGTTTATTTCTGATCAACTATTGCCAACTTGGACACCCCTTCTTGGTGAGATTTGTCTTTCAGCATTTTTCTACAACTCCTAATAAGTGTGTAGCCCATACTTTATTGTGATGAAATCACATTGCTTAGATATAATACATTCTAAAGATCTTATCTTGTACTTTCTCTGTGCTGTTTGCAGACAGTAATTAGCAGGTATCTATGCTGAACAAAAGTAGCTGACAGTTAAAAACATGGCTGAAATCCTACATTTTCTAAGGAAAATCGAGGTGACAAAACAAAAGCCCATATTAAACATTTGAAAAGCAATGGTTCTCACAAACAAGGATCTTTTTTATTATTAAGTAATATTCATTTAAGAATGAAGTTTGCCTCTAAGCTTAATATTAAATTTAGGTTATTTAATTGCAACTCTCTTACAAAAGGAATATATTACTTATGCCACAAATATAATCCATAAAAATTGTGCTTTCTGAGCCAATGTGCAACTTAGCTCCCTGCGTATACTCAGACATTCTCTGCTTACCACACTGATGGTGGAAAAAAATTAGTGGAGAAAGTTACAGAAGTTAGTGCAGAAACAGCCCAACTCATTGTAACAGTAAGACATCCATCTATATTTTAAAAGTTATGTATGGCATAGGTTTCAACTCCTCAAGTTCAAAATAACTTACAGGATATAGTGTTGAGAGCTTAGTGACAGAATGGTATCTAACACTCTTCCTAAATTAAATGCTAAATTATATCTTGTTGGGAATTTCAGCATAAAATATGACTTAGAAGTAATGATGCCTACTACTCTTAATTACCGCCTTTTTTATTGGTTGGGATAGTATTACTCTCATGAATTATGAAAATGGATAAATACTCCCCAATTTTAGAGCAATTTGAATATGATGGTTGTTTTTCATGCCTTTCTATCATCACAGGAGCATACATGACAGTTTTTGTTGTGCAGCCTGTAAGTATGATTTGTGGGAACTTCTTGCCCCTAACTTATATGCAGTCAACACAGATTCCAGACCTGTCAGTGGTCTTCAAGCACCACATTTCCTATACACATATTTGCATTTATTTCCCAGAGTGTTGATTTATAAAATTAAAAGGACTGGCTTAAGATGAAAGAAATATATACCAGAAGTTATTGCAAATATTACTAAATTAGTCATACATCTAAGACTGCAGCAGATCATGGAAGCGATAATAAATGTAAGAAATATTCCTATAATCTTATTTTTGTCTGGATTTATCTTACAAAAATGTTTTTTTCTCCCCTCCCACCTTTTTTCCCCTTTAGTGTCCATAAAGATTCAGGTTTTCTGTAATGTTTGGAATATGTCTGCTAGGGTAAGGAGTTGAACTTAGAAATTTCTCCACTTTGGAAAATCACCTCTCATGAAAAGTGCATGTAGATGGACAAGGAGATATCCTGTGACAGTAAACCAGGATGGAATTTTTTAGCACGTGCTGGCCCTAAATGTATTTTCCTTTTCCCTGAAGGGTGAGCTCACTTGTTCCCCCTGGCAATCCTCCTTAGTGGGAGGCGATGGAGGTGGGGTGCAGCAGAGGAGAACCTCCTCTCTTGGATGCCTCCAGCACTGTCCTGGTTGAGGAGAACACAGCCCTGCTCTGCAAAGCTGCAGCACACTCCTGTTGCCTCTCATTTGTCATCTTTCTTGTTAATGCCTCCAGGGTGACTGACCTTTTGTGCTGCCCATGCTAAAACTGCTCTGAAGTGATACAGTCAACTCCAAAACAAACAAAAAAAAAAATTGTTTACTACCTTCTTAATTCAGACGGCAAATGTAAATAACTGGTATGTCACCAGAGAGACTAATGTATGAAAACAAATTGAACCTGATAACCCACTGCTGGACCAAGTCAGACCCTTCACTTTACATCAAGAAAAAAATGCATCAGGAAATGTATGAGAGCACTTGGCAAGTCAAAGGGGTTTTGTTAACATTTCACCAGTTTCATTTAGGGGATTTTTTCCCCAACAAAGGTATGCAAATACTGACAAGCTACCTATTCCAGAAAGTACATGTATGTTACCAGTTTAAAAACATTAGAGCTCATACAAACATGGCCTATCCTACACTGAAACTCAGGCAAAATGAAGAGCTCTGGTTCGTGGGTTAATCCTGAAAGTTCCAGTACTGATGACTTAAAATTACAGGAACTCTGGCATTCTCAGTGCATTTATATGCTATGACCAGCACATATCAACAATGAGGAAGGACTAAGGACTTTATTCATGCCTTAAGACATCATATTTACAGAATGCTTCACCTGATACAAGAGATAGTCTGTTTTATCTCTTCCTGGGTCTATTCCTACAAGACAGGTATATGTTTGTCTCCAGACTGATTCATCAGTTACAATGTTTTTTTCTTTCAGAGTTCTGTCTTCAATATCCACTTCCTACAGGATTTATTACCGATTTTTACAAAAGAAAGTAAGAAATAAGACATTACAAGAGAACTCATAAACTTATCACATTATGTTTTGTTGTTGGCCAATTACTCTCAAAAATTTAGAAGAGAACTGTTATACTTTATGTTTAATCAGACACTTTTCTTCTGCATCTTCCATTCTGTTGGGAATAGAAAAAGAATTCTGCAGATCTAGAAGAAAATGTTACATGAATGTCCTTATCTCTTGATTAGTTTATAGAGTTTATATCATGAACTTGCTTACAAATTCATGTCACCGTCATTATTGAAGCATACTGAAAAAATGCACTACATCTTATGTACATTATGTACAGCAAAGATTAGAGGAATTCATTCCTACATATCTTGTTCTCCTACGTATTTCTCTTGCAGCAGACTGTCATTAAATCAGAAAAGCAACATTTCTGTCAGCAAGTCGACAGCACAGTGAAGGTGTAATACCCACCTTTAAGTTTCTAGGCTCAGACATTTTTCTACCTATTAAAAATCCTCTTTGTTTCTTAAAAACAACTGTAGAGTTGTTATGTACTGAAACGTCTATGGCTTATGCTCTCTTGTTTTCTGACAGAGGATCTATTACTCCCTATTTTATAGAACTATGATTATCATTCATTACATCCCTACATGTTAAATAAAAGCTTCTGTATTTAGTTCCACAAATATTTTTTCACCTTCTGAGCATTTCTAAGATGCAGTGTGTACATAAAAGCTTGCATTGTTTTAATACTAGTCTTCCATTTTTAATTCACAAGCTGAAGGTTTAGGAGGTGGGAGACATAAAGGCATTGTGGGTGTCATTAACTTGTTTCTACTCTGCACTACTGAATACTTCTGATAGAAAAACTATCACTTTGCATGACGTTAGTTCTAAAAGAGACTTCTCAGAAAGATGTAGATATATATAATGATGATACATCTTACAAACTGGTTTAGAGAAGAAAAATATTGTGTAGTCATTTCTGTAAAGATACACAATTTCAGATTGAAGATAAATAACAACAGGCTTCTGAAACCAGCTTACTTGTATTTTAGTGTAGCAAATAAGACTTGTCAGATAAAGTCTGTTATGTATAAGATAAGATTTATATATGTTGTCTGAAGACACTGAAAAATCATACTGTAGAAATTAACATAGGGGTACTACTCACCTAATAATTTCTAACTTCTCTTGGAACCACATTTTGTAGGACTGGCAAGTGTGAAGGAACATGCCTTAAAGAAACTTGCCACATCTCCTTCTTGCAGAAATCCAACACTCAATGTGCACCAAGCAAGAGAGGTGGATCATCACAGTATTGCTGAAGAATGCAAAGCAATCTTTGCAAGGCTATGAGGCTAGCAGAACTAGTGAGTCTGTCTGACAAAATATTTCAAGGACAGAAGGCTCAAGAAAGGGCATAAAAAGCAAGAAGTCAACAAAGGAGTTCTGGTGACAGGAGGAACAAGGAATATGCATGTGTGAAAATGCGAGAGAGTGGTAATAAACTGGGAAAAGATTCGTTGGTGGAAAACTGCAGTATGACAAGGAATAAGGAACTGCCAAGCAAAGGACTTCTGAAAGTGGGACTCTTGCAGACCCTTGAAATGGAGCTAATAACATCTCAGCAGGCAACAGTGGGGCTGACCAAAAGAAGCCATATAGATTTGAGAGTATAAAGATATCGGAGCTCATAATTATGTTTTTTCTCCTATGATTCATAAAATTCTGTCAGTAAAGGCTGTGCAATGACCTGAAGCACGTTTCTTTTTCAGCACAGCAAACTTCAGATTTTTTAGAGTAATTGTATGATATCAGAATGTTTGAGAAAACAATGACAATTTTTTTCTTTATTCTCAGATTTTGAAATGTTATTAGTCTAACTGGAAACTCGTTTCTGACAACCCAGGAGATATTCTTTCCTCACACTTCCAGGCTGGTTTGAGTGAATATGAGTAGGAATTTGGAACTTTCTGAGCAACAGAAGGCTTCCAGCTGGTAGTTTATATAAACAGATTCTCACCCAAAACAGGAAGAATAGAAAGAAGCCAAAGCTTGGGGGAATGTATTGCATTACCCATATGTTTGCATACACAAAGATTTATCTGCACATAGGCACTCAGTCAATATTAACACCATCTAGGTAAATGAAAAAAAGATTCTGTAATCAAAATAGAATATTCTGTGATTCAACCCTCACTGAACATACCCACCTTGTGAGTTATTCTCCATTTCAAAATAAAGTTCAGAATACAGATGATCAGAATGAATGGGTAAATCGGAACTTCTACAGCACACTGTGATGATGTCCTGAAGCAAGAAAAGTCTTGAGCAAAACTTTCCTATATTGGACAGCTGCATTTTTTGGATTATGTGATCCTTATATAACTGGTAATATTACACATCAATTACCGATTAATATATGTTAATTAATTATGCTACAAAAAACACATGATGTTTTGCTCTTTGTATATTTTTCTTAATATTTGTTATACTTTCTTACAGAGTGAACACCTTCATTATTTCTCACATAAATAATCGGAGTGCTGTATACAACATAAACAAAACCCCATATTAGGCAGTTGTCCTTGCAACAAAGAAGAGCTTCTCCTCCGTGCCATATTCGAACCAAATGTTTATAAAAACAGCTGAAAACATACTACAGCCATCTTATTCACAAAACTTTTCTTCCAGTTTTTTTCAACTGCAAGTGACTTCTTCTTTAACATACCAGTCAGTGATTAACAGTAATATATCCCTAAAGATATACATTTTATTGACTGAATAAAACCATGTTCAGGTACCATTCTAGAAGGCACTGACTTCTGCAACATGAGTGCATCAGAAACAGCAACAACAATTAAAGAAAATAGAGGCACAGAAAGTGGGGCTGTTCTCAATTCTCTATCGATATAGAATTTTCAATTTTTATGAGAGATCTTTTGTCATTTTTGCTAGTTGCTATGGCAATTGGAATTCTGGTTTTGTTAATACAATAAAAATTCACTTCACCAACATGACAGAAAGTCACTAATACTATATGACTCTTATCACATTAGTACTTTTTTCATGGCATTAGAAACTCAGTAGAGGACAGGAAAGTCACTTATCAGTCACTAATAGAAAGTAGCAGTTACCAATGTGATATGAAAGATGTATTATTTCACAAGATCTAAAGCTTTATTTTTTATGTTATCTACTTTTGGAAGAATATTTTGCTGGTCCAACCATAAACAACTGATTTTTATTATTTTTTTTAAAAAATTGTCGTTGTTGTTGAAGAAATTAGGTTTGGTTTTTTTGAAATCCCTTTTCTTTTTCTTTTTTTTTAAGTTAAACCCCCAGTCTACAAAACTAATACAATTATTAAATGTGGTTTTGGTTTTTTTTTTAAATTTTGAATATTCCCCTCTCAAGAAGTAGGGCCTGATCTAAAGACTGCTTAGACAATTCAAATATTTTAGTGTTGTGGATTTAATCTTTTCATAAGTACACAGCATAGCCAAATGTTTAATAAAGTCCTCTATGAGAGACCCAATAAGAGAGGTGCTCAAGAGACTTGAACTTCCTTATTCACATTTGTTTCAAAATAACTTTCAAAAGTTACCTTATTTGACATCAGGCATAGAGAGTTTTCAAGTAATTTTCCTAATACCCTGACTGAGCCTTTGGGGAAGGATAGGGGAGAAATATTGTATTTTAAAAAATATTTTGCCTATCCTAATGCAAGTTTATTACTATCCAACTCAATTTTGTTAAAACTTGGTCAGAGCTTTTTTTTTTATTTAAATCTGGATTAATTTCCATCATTCAAAATAGCCTGTTAAAAAATACCTAGAGACGTCATTGACATATTTTCTAGTTTACAACTTTTGAAAAGATATTAATTCTGTAAAACAGCTACTTATTTTGAAGTAAGTTATATGTGCAAGTGAAACTATGGAACTAAGATTAGCATACTAGAGATAGAACTAGGGCATCAATACACTGAATAAAAACACTCAAAATTGAAAATAAACAGCAATCAAGAGAGAAAATAGTTACAAATACAGACATTAAATCTCAATGCATAATGTGTTCTGTAACAAGTGCAAACACTTTCCTCTGCTGTCAAGACACTGACACTAAAGATTTTCCCTTACAGAGAGGATACTCAGCCTCTTGCAGAATTATTTAGCCATTTCAAAGATTACTGGCTTTGACATGACACAAATCTGATCCAGAATAAAAATTCCCCTGCCATTTTCAGGAGAAATGCTGTGCTTCTGGAACAATGCTCTCAGACCTCAATGATTTGTTGACAGTTTGCTCTCTATCCCAGAGCACAGTCAATACACAACTTATTAACTCTCAAAGGAGAAGACAGTTTGAAGTCTCGTAAGTCTCAGGCTTTGCATTGTGTCTTAATTAGTTCATATTTATGCAGCTGTATGAATCAAGTTGTCTTCTGGTCACAATTACCAGCTTTTTTATCTTGAAGTAACCGGTATGAATCATACTGGAATGCTTCCCGCAAAGTTCTGCAGAGAGAAAAAATGTTGTCTACCCTTTTGTCACCACCAATTACTTAGAAAGACATTTTTCATTAGCATTCCAGATGTAGGCTAGCTTCAGATTGGGAATTATTTGATATTCTGGTATTAATCATTCAAGTGGAATTTCAGTGCAACAATTTGTTTAGACATTGATATTATCCTATCACTTTAAGTCCACAAATCTAACTGAACATTTCTTTTGAAAACTTTAGGTGGTTAAGCTTTTAAAGAATGGTTTGTACATTTCAGTCAAGTTAGTGATTAATTACTCACTATTTATAGAAATCCTGATTTAAATTCCGTATTTTGCTTATTTGGCAAGAACATCGCACAAAACTGGAAACACATGTTTCTCTGACAGTGGAGTTCCAATCCCCAGGAGTCCCAAAGTGCATTGTGAAATGCAGTCAATCATCTGGTGGTCCAACAACAACTTAGAGATGGTCCTTGGCCTTTTCATTGTTCTGGCCTTGCTTTGAGAGTGAAAGCTTCAGACGATCTCCCTGTATTGACCATCTCTCCAATAACCATGGTAATTTTTTTACCCAGAACATATGGGTAAAGATGATCTATCTAGAAAAGTTGACCAGTGCCCAAAACCAGATACATATTCTTCCTAGAATCTATGGTGCTTTGATCATAAACTTGTTTGCAGATTAGGTATTGTATATTTCAAAAGGAAGTTGCACCCTGTTGCGAAAACAGAAACAAGCGTACAAAAATAACCCAAAAACCCCTGCAATATCAGTCCCTTCAGTGCTGTCATCTGCAGAGCATCTTTGGAGCTTATTTTTCAAAATTGACTACTTGTTGACATGTATCTAAATGTGACCTATTTCATTGAGCTAAGCAAGCATGAGAACAACACAGAGCAAAAAATACCAATACTTTCCAATATAATTACATGCATACGTATATGCGAATATAAACATAAACTTGATGATATATGCATGAGATAAAAATCTACAAAAATAATAGTAAATATGCAGTTATATACAGACTCTACCACTCAAAGTTACACAATTACCCATGTATATTAAAAAAAAGAAATGGAAGTCAATTATGTAAGTTGAATGGAACTAATTTTAAGTTGTTGTCTGTACTGCATATTTCACAAGTATCAGTTTCTAAATTCTCTAATTAAGCTTCTGACATATGAAAATAGAAACTGGTTTTGTGTGTATTTTCTCTGTGTCTCTCTTCCAGACATCAGGGTTTTTCTTCTAGTTTCACTTCACATGAAGATTTTCCAACAAACTTCACCAGTAGTAGGTAATAGCATTACCTCTCTTCTAATTTGTAAATACGCAGGTATAAAAAATATTTTTAGTTTCAACATATCTGATATGAATATATCAGACTCTTTTTGTAAGTTTATCCATTGTGTAAGGAAAAATGTCCCTTACAGCAGTCATATCCCCGATCTAAAACTGAAAAAAAACACTTTTCTCTCAGAAAATCAGCAGTTCTCTATGTCAGTAGTTGGTCTCTTCACATTAGGTACTTGTTCAGATCATAATATTGCCTGGAACTGACACAGATAAATGTGATAGACCTGCTGCAGCAATAAGCAGGCAAGCATCACCTCCAGAAACTGCAGGATAGTCTTCAGAAATAATGAGTCAGTTGGGTGTAAATTGGCACAATTTTTTATAGTGTAAATAAGTTGCAAGATAATTCCAAGGCTTAGCATATCCCAAAAATTTGTTCTCCTACTGTACTCCTTTCTGCTGCTATGGACATTTGAGGTATCTCCAGCCAATATAGCTGATTTTTAATTATGTTTGAAAACATGCTTGTATGACCAAAGAGAGATTTCTGTGTCTCAACTAAAGTATTCTGGAGGAAGAAAATACCTCTCCTAGCAGGAAAATATCTGTGTATTTATCCAATAGGTGATGCCATTAATTCTAACAGAAATCTTTGATGAAGCATTTTCAGTGTCTCCACCACCAGGAGAAAATGCAAAATAAACTTCAAAATAGAAAAATTTCTTGGTGGTAGTAGTAGCAGTACTGATCATTTGCGTAAAAGGTTGCACCAAAATGACAAAAAAACCCCAACTATGCAAATGTTTCTCATTTTTGTGATCACAAAATCAGAGAATCATAGAATCACCTGAGTTGGAAGGGACCCATCAGGATCATCAAATCTGTCTTCTGGCCCTGCGTAGCACTGTCACACCATGAGCCTGAGGGTGTTATCCAAATGCACCATGTGCTCTGCCAGGCTTGGCGCTCTGACCATTTCTCTGCAGCGGTTCCAGTGCCCAACCACCCTGTGGCTGAAGAACCTTTTCCTGATATTCAACCTAAACCTCTTCTGACACAATTTCAGGCTATTTACCAGTCCTGTCACTGGTCATGAGAGAGAAGGGGTTTGTACCTGCCCCTCTTCTTCCCCTCACTAGGAAGCTGCAGAGTGCAATTAGGTCTCTCTGCAGGGCCTCTCGCGGCTTGAGGAAGTCAACAGCTCCTCGCAATTTGGTGTCATCATCAAATTTACTTAGTATTCCTTTGAGTCCTCCATCCAAGTAATTTATGAAGAAAACTGGGCTGAGGATGGAGCCCTGTGCAACCCAACTGCTGGCAGGCTACCAGTCTGATTCACTGTAACTTTTTGTGCCCAACCCGTGAGCCAGTTGCTCACCCATCACATGATGCGTTTATCTGGATGTGGGATGGATATTTTGACTGGAAGGGGGAAGACAGTGTCAAAAGTTTTGCTGAAGTCCAAAAATATTGCATCAACTGGCTTTCCTAGATCAACTAGCTCAATTAAAATTATGTGAGGGTGAGGAATAAAGGGAAAGAAGCCCTGGTGAAAGTATAGTGAAGCCAAGCTAGAGTGAGGGTATACACATGGAAAACCAGGGCAGTCAGGCAGACTGTAAAAATTATCAGTCATGCTCAATTCCCAGATAAATTGTTTGCACAAAAATAATAAAAATTACTCAATAACTTATTCCAAACGAGTGGTGTATTTCAGATTTTGTTTCAATAACCAGAAGCTGTCTCCTCAGGTGACTGTAAGCCCTTCAGCTTGGTTCTGATCAGACGTAAAATAATTGAAAAGTGACTTCATAACTAAAAAGTTTTAAAAACTCCTAAAGGTAAAATGATAACGACATCGTTTCCAGGAACAAAGTCTTGTCAAAGAGGCTGGTTCTCTTTCTCTTGACTAGATTATAAATTATTCAAATATAAGTGATTCTGTTACTATTGTATATCTGCGCTTCATTGTTTTTGACATAAGATCATGATTTTAAAAGCTTGACTTATAAGAAATTAATAAAAAACCTGTGAAGTTAATTCAGAGATATTTATAAATCTGCCAGCAATGTAATCTGGTCATTTCCTAGGAGCAGACATGAATTTTTGGTCTGAACCTATTTTTATAAATCAGTTAAATATAAAGAATTTTTTTTCAACTTACCTTTTTAGGATTGTGAAGAATGAAAGTAGCTTGTGTAACAGTGTATTTTATCCTGGAGATATTGATGAATAACTAAATATAATTTAATGCTTTCTATTATTACCTGATGATAAAGAGCAACATGTTTTGGTTTTGTAAGAACAATTATTTGATTAAAGAGAAATTGTCTGGCTTCTTAAAATGGAGATATGCAACTTACCCAGAGTTCTTTCCTTAGTTTATGGTAATCACAGAAAGTATCATGAAAAGATAACTGATCAATGTAATAGAAAAATAATGCATTTTTTAAACTCTAACTCATGTAAGCTACTAAAGGGAAACCTCATCAATATTCTCCTTTAAGAACCTACACAAGAAAAAGAAAATAGAACTTTGCTACTTTTCAAGACCTTCCTGTTAAAACCACAAAATAACATTATTATATTGCTGGAAGTGAAACTGAAGAAATCTTCTCTGGAGAAGACTAGAAATGAAATGCAGTATCTAACTATTAAAGTCCATTACATATTCAAAAAACATCCCAAAATATATGATGAATAACTTAACATTTCCAAAATGAGGTTTGATATATCTCTTAGAGCTGTTTTGAAGGCCCTTGAGAAAAAAATGAAATGTTGGTTCTGTGTGACAACAGAGGTAGGTACCAAAACAGAACAGAACATTTTGATAATGGACTTCCACATTTTATCTTCGTCCTCCAAAGTGGCCTGACTGGAACAACTGCACTGAAATACATTGATTCTAAATTTCTAATTTCAACTGGACAACAGTGGATTTAAAGAAAGAAATCTCTGTAACAAAGATACTGAGAATGGTTATACTGATGTCCTAGTTTCTGAAGATTGGGGTATACTTTTGTCAAGATACAGGCTGAGAAGGATCTTGCTGCTATATCATGTTTTCAGATGTTACTTGGAGGACAACTCAAATCAGGAAGAGGTCAGTACACACAGTCTCAGACAATTGTTGTGACTATATCTTTGCATAACGTAATCTTTGCCTTTTCTTTGTTAGCCTTTACCTCCAAAAATCAATTTCTGACAACATTAATATCTTCTCTCACTAAAATGTCTAGAGACATAATTGAGAATTCTGTTAATAAGAAGTGGAGATAAGTTACAGGTCTAAGTGGGAGGCCCTGTGAAATACACATCCTTAATTCCTTAATTCCATTAAATATTTAAACTTGATAAATTCACATAAAAATAATAAAAGTCAAATTCTAGATTTAATTGGTAATAAGAAGAGGGAAAAGGATACACAAAGAAACAACTGTGTTCTACATGAAGCATCCTCTGTGTTTTGCCACTTAATTTCGAGACAAATCTGTATTCAATTAAGATTTTTTTAAATGTGGTCATTCATATCCTAGCTTGAATGTGAGCAGGAAGCAGCAGTTCCAACAACAAAAGAAACAGCAGAGAGGTTTAACGTCTGGGAAGGAGATCAGCGGGGCTGCTTTATGCCACTTCATCTCTTCAGGCTTTATACTGAAATGGTAATGCACATTTATCTTGAGGGTTACAATAGAGGAATTCAAATTAGAGGAAGCAAATGCTGTAATATCAGGTATGCTGCTGATGTTGTCCTTATCACTGAGTCTGAAGAATCACTTTGCAAGACAGTAATGAGTGTTGCTGCAGCTAGTTCAGACTGAGGCTACCTGGGAATGTAAAAAAGACAGAGGAGTGATGTAGAGGACTGGAAAGCAAAATATTTAAAAAAACCCCACAAAAATAAGATCAGGAAATCAGACAAGTAATGAGTCTTCACAACGTTTTCATTGTAGGAATATGAAATTGAACTAAGCCTAGAAGATTTTAGATGAGCTATGAAATAAATAAACAAAATAAGTCTGGGAAGAAAACTGAACCATTTTTTATTCCTGATGATGTGTCTAATCTGTCAGCAAGCAGTAAGTCATGGTTATAACCTTCATTTTCACTTTTATTTTACTGTCCTGATTTATATTGTTACCAAATATGAACAATCTTCCATTCTTTAAGGATCTTTTGTTTGTTTGTTTTGTTTGCTTGAATGCATTTCATGAGGAAAGTGTGTGGAAGGATGATATTTTTCCAAAATTTTAGTCAAAACTCAACAGATGGAGAAAAAACATAGGAAGTATATTTGTACACTTAACAAACCATAATTTTATCTTTATATGGAAAGCAATCACACATTATGATAGCTGACAACTACTATCAAGTAATTAACACAGCTGGAGAATTTGCATTCATTCAAACTCCACTTACAGAATACAGAACTTCCAAGAAGATGGGTAATAAAACATCTATTTTAAAGAGAAAATACATCATAGTCTCTTATTCTGACTATTTGAAATAAATTGAAAAAATACGGGTTACAAAAACATTTTGGATAAAATAAAAGAGAAAAGATAGCAGAGGTAAGGTAAAGGTGCAGGCTAAACCAAAGTAGATTAGGCAAGCATTTGTTACTTACAAGTAAAACAGGGACAGTAATCCACAATTGATACAAAACTGTGAAATGTTGTCTTCTGCAGCCACATCATCTTACCCTGACTGCAAACCTATAGGCTGTGTTACCTGGAGGAAAACAAGAGGACTTTTGCTTATTTTTTCAGACTAATAGAGTTTTACAACTAAATAAACATTGAAAATAATTCTTTCAGCAAACTATTTGCATATATTTACAGCAGAGCCTTTTGTGGAAATATGTCGCTTAGAACATAAGTCTAATGAAAAATAATCAAGATTGGAACTATAGTTTCTGTTGCCCACATTTTCCCCAATTCTGCCTCAAAGGGATGCCTGTGTGGTAGCTATATACACTGTGAAAATCTCATGAAAATCAGGTACTTAGAACCGACAGTTGTAATTGCCATAAATTCCTTCCTGGAAAACTTGAATAACTAGGCTTGAGTTTTTCAGAAATTTTCCTTTCTGTGAGTCAGAAATATATTTTTAAGACATATGTTATGTATGCTGGTAGTTTATACCCTGTGATAATTACTTCTCCAAACTGAATGAAAGCATTTAAAATATCCAACTCTGCAACTGGAAATTAAATTCTAAAAATAATTTTCTACAAATATTCAATATAGTACTCATTCAACATCATTTTGTATGACACAATGGAAATTAAATACATCATGCAGTGTAGTAAGTGCCAGTAATAATATTTGATTGTAATTTAAGGGTAATTTGAACAAATAGCATAACAACATGATGCGACATAATTACAAAATAATAGAATGGGATGATATAAAATAAGAACTGACAGAGAACTTCACCTTCCTTCAACTTAGCTCTCTTCTGAGTTCAGTTTTAAATTACTTTATATTTAAATCCTTATTTGCACACCTGCTTCAAATAGGGCCTGGAGGCCACAGGGAGAACAATTTTCTCTCCAGTCCCAGTTTGAGTGAGACACAAATATTCTCTAAAAGATGCCATGCATTTTGAATATATGTATACACACAACCATGTATTTCCATGTAAAGCTTAAGGAATACACACAACTATAATTCCGCATAAGATTTTAGAAGTTTACTGAAGCCTTTGTTCTCACAATAAACTGCTGCCCTTTTGTGTTCCCTTGTGCTCATTTAAATATTCATGCTAATCTCTTAACAGAAGAGTATCTTTCATTCATGTACAAATGGGATATTTGGATATATGCATTAGTAAACTTTCATCCGTCTTTTATTTAGAGGTGTGTGTATGTAGACATATGCTTTGTGCATGTATATTTAGTGAATATAGAATACGGATGTGTGCAAAGCTTTGCATATATACATATTTATGTTCTTAGGTATGTAGAATCTAATAAACAAAAAATTTGGCCATGAAAGCAATGGTGTTAAAACAATCCTTATAAGGGATGGTTTCAAAGGCACCCCAAGTGAGAAATCTCACTAACAAGACAAGAATCATCTATGTTTCTGATCAGGATGTATTTTAGGTTTTTCTTTAATACAGAGTTGTATGAGTCAGGATAAGTTGATCTACAACAGCCTCCATCACTGTGAACATTTATTTTGTCTCATGCTAATGGCAGGTCATTGTTATCAGTAGGATGAGGCCTGAAACTGTCAGAGTACATCTGAAATATTCTATTCACTTTGATGAGACAGGTTCAAGATTTTGGATTATGGGCAGTTTATTGTTTCATGTTCTTTGGGTCTAAATATATGTGATTTATAACACAGTTGAGAAGCAGCTGTGAATGTTGAATTTGACTAGTCTCCACATGGAACCTGAAATGAACAAACAGGCTACATTTCTGTATGACATATAGAATTACTCAAAAGGGCATTTGGCAAGAATGGGAAAACCCAGTCAAAAACATTTTGGGAAGAGATAGAAATGTTGAGGTGCACATAATTTTTTCCCCAATATTGAATTTTTCCATTTCCCGCCTTTAGATAAATTTGAAAGGCTTTGTGTTGAAAATGTCTCCAAGAAAGCAAGTAGGTTTTAATGTAAAATATCTCCTCAAATAATAGATTCTAATTTTTCTTTTTTCTGAGGATTAAAATATTATTATCTTAACATGAAAGGTCTATCTTTTCTCTTGCTGAGGGAAAAAAAAGAAGTTTAATATGGCCCAATTAATCAAACTGATTTTTTCCTGCTCTAGGTTATTTCTCCTTCATATTCCCTTTGGTTGCCCTGAGTTTTTAAAGCAGTGTTTCGTACATCCATGTAGCACAAATTATTTAGCTAAGTATTACCTTAGATTTGTATTCATTACACGTTTGTATGAGTTTATCATTCCTCAGCATTATTACACCCATAAGAGGATGGCTTGTATTGTCATAGCTACAAAGGCAAACGTAGTTAATTTTAAAATCAGTAGCTTACCTGCGCATATACAGTTGAAGAACCAAAGTGTCAGTGTAAATAAGTTGTTTCCTTATTTTTCTGGGCGTCTTTTCCCTAGAACATTCGCATTCCTCTAGTTTTCCCCTTTTTTTGACCAACACAGGTAGTTTTCAACCTGTCTCAAAGGCATCTAATACTAATGCTAGAACAAGGAAAATTGTAAGCTTCATGTTAACAAGCAAAGAGGTTTATATCTTGCTTAATCTATAGCAGACTCCAAACTAAAAACACTAATAAACATAGTTTTCTTGCATATTCCTCATCTTTCTCATACTTTGGAAGCCAAGGAAAAGTTTCTTTGCAGCTCACTCTATGGAAAGATTCCTACTAATGGAAAGCACAAGCTGACCATTTATTTTATCATCTGTTCAGCAGATGTCAGTGATTTTTTTTTTTAGGAGTTCTTATCATGAAAATATTTTGGTTTAAAAATACTAAGTTATTTCTCTCTTTCTATCAGTACCGAGTACAAGACAGTATAGCCTTTTCTTATAAGTTTTATGCTAAGCAGTTTTAAGTATATAAACTAGTCCCTTAAGAACATAACTTTATAAAAATCAATGTGACTAAAATTCTTCATGTACAAAATCCACATCTTCTCATACAAAATCTGGGTGGTAGTAATGTCTTGCAAATACTTGCATTATTTTGAGCATGGGGTTTGTTATGTATGTTCTCAAAACTCTTCAGAAGAGAGTCTAATTGCCCACAGTGAGCATTTAAAGTGGGGTGTATTTGGTTACTGGCATAGCCTACTAAATTGGTAAGAGACCAGGTACTAGCACTGCACTTAGTTCTGGTAGGGGATAAGGCATTCATGTGACTTTTTGAGTAGCTGTAGTGTGTGTGACTTGGAGTTGACTGTTAAAAGAACTAAAAAAAAGAATAATCCTTAATCTGTCTGTTGCACATTTCATTTTCCAGGCCAAGACACACCTCTTCAGCTTGTGTTTAGAAATTCTATGTAAAGTAGTTTGGACGTGATAGACCCATGTTCCTTACAGTTTTACACTAGTGTTATATGACTCATTACTTTGATGCTGAGAAATTTTAAACATGAATGATTTTTCAAAAACAGTAGTCTGTTGTTTATATGCACTATATTTTCAATATACTAGAAACAGACAACTTTTCCATGTATGAGAATAGGTGTTTAAAGTAGCTTATTATACAAAGAGGTACAAAATACTTGGATTTTGGGATACAATATATTATTTTTAAAGTAGTAAGAAAAATTGGGCATGGAAAATCAAATTCTATCCAGTAATGCATAATTTTATTTCCAAGACATCTCTATTTTTAAACTAGCATACCAGAGGTAAAAAGTTTGAAACAAGGTAAGTAAAAAGATTAAAAGGCATTGATACTCTTCAATGGTATTCTTTGGAATTTCAGCATAACAATAAACTGAATCTTTGAATAAGATCAAAATTACTTTGCTTTCTTCTCATTTTATACTTTTCACTCATTATGTATTTTTCACTCAAGGAGAAGAAATTAAGATTTTCTTTTCCAGAGTAAAAGGTTAGCAAAATGCAAATTTGGTTTGCTGTTTTGTTTTTTCTGCCTTTCTGAATTATTCATGTGTTGAGAAAAATAATGATAATAGAGAAAAAGGTCCCAGTAATTTTTTTAATTACATCATCATTACTAAAAAAAAAAAAAGTTAATCCCTTGCATAATGTCAAATTGTGAGACTAAATTAAGAGTGTACATTCCCAATGAGAAATTTGCAGAACATACACAATATTTAGCGAGAAAATCCTTTTTTCAGAAAATAATACAAAACCAGAAAACAAGATGTCCAACCTCAGCATAGCACGTATTCCAATATTTATCCCTGCTACTCAAAATGCATATGCTCCTAGAAAATCCTATAGCCGGTGAAGGGTCACATCACTCTTGAGATCACTGCAACACTTATGATGGTTGAGAGTGATGTTTTCAGTCAAACCAGGTCAGGTCTGCATTGACATCTATTCAAACCAGCACAAATCAGAGCTGGTTCCTAACTAGCATGGAGAATTCTGTTATCAAACTGTTACACTTACTCCTCCATCTTCAAGATCCATATTTTTCCACTCTTGACAAAGCTGAGGTTTTCCTAAGGCTTCCTTTCACTTTCCTATACACTCTTTGTCTTTTGCATACAATGAGAACTTCTCCCCTCACTTCTCCTCTCAAAAAAGTGTTTTTGGATTAGTCATTGCATCATGTGGCAAATCCCTCTCCTGATGGTTCAACACCTTCAAGATCCAGCACTAAGGAAAGCTTACAGTGAAAAAGTGCCAGCAGGTGTTTCTCCTCTCCACCAAGGAGAAGGGAGCCTTCAAAAATCTCATGTTCTGTCTTGTCACTATTTCACAACCAGATCGTTACTCTTTTTTATCTTTTAGAAACTGTGAGCAGTAGGACAGGTGAGGACAACAGATCTTTAAACTAGGGACACGTTTTTTATGTCTGGTAAGACAGCTATAAGTACTAGATTCAGGGAAGTAGCACAAAGACCATGTTTAATAGCTGTTGGAAATATATTTCTTAGGGGGAAGAATAGTGTAAATAATAGGTTTTGCATGGATATCTTTAAGGCATATACTTGTACAAAAGTAATCCCTTTAGAGAAAAGGTGTGCCTTATGGAGAGAAAAGTTTATTTCATGGTCAAAACAATTCTCTGCAACAGTCATAAATCATTTGTGGTATTGTTAGGTCTTTCTCATTGTTAGCCTTAATCTTTTCTGTCCCTATTGATCAATTTGTTTTCTTTTAGGGTTGCTCCCTTTTTTGATTTCTATTATTTCAGTTTGTCCATATTTCTAAGTCTACCTCTGATTCTTGTGTCTAATAACAAAAAAATAGGTTCTGTTTGATTGGTTTGTTTTATTCCTCCCTCCAGTCCTTTGAAAAGGGCTGATGACAGTTATTTTTCCTGTGGCTTTAGGTTAAAATAAATAAAAAAGGTTTAGCTTTTGGTTTTCAGTCACAAATAGAGGAATTTTAATTATGACACAAGGCTATTCCTTTAACTGTTGAACCTTTTCCCCAATTGTACCTTTCCTTTTTTCTAGGACGTTGAATCAGGCTTTATTTACTAGGAAAAATATTAAAAAATATCACTAGTGAAGCCTTTCTCCACTTCCCCATTGTTGTTTTTCAATTGCATATTAAAATGATAATTTAAAATATTGATTTATAATAACGCTGTTATTTTTAACAAAACGAGCATTTGAATATCTATGTAAGATTTTTTTTAAGCCTGTCTCTTTTTATTTTGGCAGAAAATTGTTACTGCATTTCAAATTTCAGACATATGCTAAAAGTAATTCTAAAAGTAAGAGTCAGTTTAAAAGTATCCAGTACAAATCTTTGCGTTTTTTCAAATACCTATTTTTCTTCACCAGTTTATAATGTGGCAGCATCCAAGTGGCCCATTGAGGACATACACTTCCATGTGGTAGATGCTGCAGAAACTTAGGAAAATACTGTTGCTCTCTTAAAGATACATTTAGTCCTTCACCGACAAGTCTATCTTACTGTTGTCATGCTCAGGAGCTAATCTGATGCAAGAGAACAAAAAGTACATTACTATTAGCAAAGAGTATGAAATAAAGGAAAAGGATAACAAGATCACACAGTTAAATTCACAGCTTCACAGTAAGGCCACAAAGGAGTGTTGCAGTTGTTTAATCTGAATTTCACTGTACTTCAAATCATTAGGCTCTCCATGAAATATTTTGGTTTGAAATAAGGTTTACACTCTAAAGTCAGAGGGCTTCTTTCCCTGGATAAAGAATCCACTATTTTTGTTCCAACACTTAGTCACTTAATTCATTATTATCTAATTCCAAATTATTCTAGCCTGAGTTTTTTACTGTAGAAATGGAGATATTTAGCTAGCTTTCATGAGTTCTTTCTACCAAAATGCATCAAAGCAAAACCTGTTTCATAATTTGTTTCAACTTGTTGGCTTCCATTCACTGATTTTTTTTGGTTGCTAAATGTAAGACTCCATTTCAAAAAGTTGTTCTTATGAATACTTTCTCAGGGACTGTGATCAAGTTACCCTTTGATGTCCTCTTTGATAAACTAAGTAAATAGACCTACTGGACTCTTTCATTACAAGATATGTCTTCCTATCCTTTAATCATGCACACAGCTCTTCTCTGGACTTCCTCAAATATGTTAGTATCCTTTCTGATAGCTGACCTTAAAGGGTTTTAGAGCTATCATCATTTAGCCATCATTGATTCCTTACAGGAATTATATATATTTTGGTTATTGGCAAAACACCCACCATTCACTTTTGAAGCACAGAATCTCACTGTTATTTCTAAATAGTATGAAGGATTATGAAAAAAAAAAAGAAAATAAAGGAAAACACACCTTCATGCCTGCCAGAGAGCTTTTATTTTTAACTTTTAGTATTCAGTTTGCAAGTCTATGTTACTGCCATAGGAGAGTAGCCAGGAATCATATTATCTGCAAGGCAGTTGCTTTGAAATTATAATACAGAATTAAAAAACATGTTACTGCTTGAAGCACATTAATGTTGATTTACTACCCAATAAATACAAAAAACTTCCACTGAGGCTTACAGGTCAATGGAGAGAAACAGCACAAAGATACTTATGTGATTAGTTCTTTGCCTAATTACAAGCTGTGGCTGGTTAGAGATGTTTAGTGTGGCTGTCATGCAGTGGTTTCATTCCCTGTATCTAAGCCTCTATGTCCAAAAAGCTGTGATCTAGGCTGCCTGTAAGATTCCACAATAATTTAAAACATTTCAGCAAAGTCATCACAGCCAGTTCTTTCTCACCCCAAATTTCTATGCAATGGCCTATAAAAATTCTGTTGCTGTAAAAATATGGATTAAATGACTGGGAATATGCTTCCTTGCATGACAGGTGCACCTACTACGGGATATTGCATTAAGCTAATACTTTCTACATGCTTTGATTGTGACTGCCTCATATCCACCTGACCAGTACAGGACAGAGCTAATATCAGCTGTTTTTCTTGCATATTCATATTATACAGTCTTCTGCAGCACATGCTCTGAGAGATAATTCAAATGGAAAAAACAGCTATATTTCCATCTTGACCGAAATTGGACAGCACAGATTTTCTGTGTAAAAAGCTTTATCCATCTAATGTTGGATTCAGCCAACTGTTTCTGACATCACTTGGAGGAAGAGCTCTTACTTTGTGATTCAGGACTTGTGTGTACATGGACAAGGAGTTCATTTAGGAGAGAAACTGAAAAAATATAGAAAATGAGATGCAAGAGAGCAACAAGGAGGGAAGGACAGCCCCCCTCTCCACACACCCAAAATAAAAAAAAGGTCAAGACTGTCATCAGGGGTGGGGGGGTGAAATTATTCTGTAAGTGTGTGTATCCTTTGTTTCTTCCATCTTTACCCACGTTTTTCCTTCTTGAGTTCTTTCCTTTTTATCTTTCCTTTTGCAGAACTCTCCCTCTTTTCTCACTTGTCCCTTGTCACTTTCTTCCTCTCTTCCCCTCTCTTGCTCTATTTTCTTTCTTGTCTTTCTTCCTTTCTGCATGTCCTTCTGTCTTCTCTTTTCTCTAATGTACCATAGCACCACAGCCAGCCCAAGCAACACAGCATTCCCTTGCCCAAAATGCATCTGAGCTGTGTGAGGAAATTCTGTTACAATTTTTAATAAGAGTAGGATGACTTGGGCTCTACAAACTTGAGAGAAACGGCCTCTCTCACTTCGCAGGTCAGGCTGCCATTTAAGCTGCTGTCACAACTGCAGCTGGTAGGAGCACTTTGATCTGATAGCCAAGGGACAGACAGAGGAGGAAAAAAAAATAATTGGTGTAACCCGACACACCTGAAACTCTGACTCCCGTTGCAGTGAGAGACAAACACTAAGTGCTGGTGAGAAAGAGTGAAGATTTTTGGAGCTGAGTGGACTAGACCTCCTTCTTCCTTACCCAGCTCAGTTCAAAGCAGGGCAAAAACCTGTAGGCATTTCTGCCTTCTTTGCAGAAATGGTGATATCCACAGCCATGATTACACAAGGAACATGTTTGATCATCAGTTTAGAAATACAATTGTTATTGGCGATGTAGCCTTACTTTTGGTTCTGCACTGTTCTGCCTCACCTGTGTGAATCTTGTAAGAGTCCAAGGCCAGGGATAATATTTTGGTTCTGCAATTCACTTGCCTTCTTTCAAAATTGTTTAAAATGAATAGTTTTAAAAGACTTCTGCAAACTTGTCCTTTAATGCTTCCTTCATATTCTTCCCAATATCTAGAAAAATATAAACAAACTGAAAAGATTTGCCTCCTCCTGTGCCCCCCAAAACCTTGCTAAGATTTTAAACGCAGTTAGTCTGCTGACAAATTCCACTACAAGCAGCTGCTCCATATGGAATTACCCAGAATTATTGACCATGTGTAAAACTTTCTCTACTTTCTTAGGTATCCATAGGTTTTATCATAATAAATTCCTTTAAAATTGATGATTTGGTGAATACTCTGTGCGTATTTAAAAAGCATTCAGGGTAAGACACTGACGGGCTACTCAGAGAAGTACTAGTCCTGCAAAGAATGTTACAGAATGTTGTTGCTGTTGAACCACTGACTGTACTCTCAGTCTTCACTCTATATATGTTCTTAATATTAATCCAAATAATTCCACTACTTTAGCTTATTAGTAATATTTCTAGCTATAATAATTGATTTTCATTCCCTTGCAAAGCATGTTTTACTTCCACCTGAAAAAGTATAGGAGCCAAGATTCGTGTAAGACATTAGAGGATGAAGACACTTATTCCCATTCCTATGGAGATATAAGTTATTAATAGCATAACTTTAGCTATAATTAAAATGTCTTCCTGGACTTCTTTTTTTATTTTTCAGAGTCATTTATCCAGACAACTGTTGGCTCAGTAGCTCATTGTGCAATACCAACAATGTGACTTGTTTGGACAGTTCTGACACAAACATGTTTGACCCTGGAAGTACATGATCAACCTAGTGCACGTCACTAAACAGGGCTTGCTGTGCATCTGCAGGTCAGTCAGACTGATGCAGTCAATCCAAAATCACAGTGACTAGACAAATCTGCAAGTTGCTTGCAATGTTACTGACCTTAACGGAATCTGAACTTCAGCCACTTCATTTGGACATTAAAAATGAGAAAAGACAGAATACCAAGTAAGTTTATATCTTACTTGTGCTAGTGGTAGCCCTAGGGACAGCAGCTAATAAGCTGTTTTTGGAGTTTATGAACATCTGGGACCCACACTTTTGATCTGAGAAAGGATAGTAAAGTGAAGCAAGTTTATCTATATAGTAACACCCATGTATGATTTTAGAAGGATCTACAACACACTGCAAAAAGTGTTGAGTGCAGAGATCAAAATAATAGAAAGCTACAGATGCAGATATACCCTAAATATAGCATTACTATCTACTATCACAAAACCTGTCTTATATGAATCCCTTAGTCACTATAATATAAATAAACTAAAATCTTGATAATGAGTCTAGAAAAGCACTCAATCTACTTTTTTAGATAAGTGTGATAATTTAATTAAGACAAATATATACCTTATAAAGAAATTTCTCAGATCTCTTTGTATTCTTGGAAATCCTTCCCTTCCTTTTTCTTATTTTGCACACATGTACTCACATACACCAAAACAAGTTTCTCTGGGACTGAGACCTCTTCTACTAGTTTAGCCTAGAGCAAATGCCTGTTACTGAGTTATGAAGCATGGGAAATAGACACTTGTAAAGAAAATGTCAGTGACACTATAATAACTTTCAAATCCTGTTTCTACAAAATATTGTCTAGTTCTTGCTGTACTTGGAGCAATTCTATTCTGTTTCTTTTACTCCTTAGATTCTCAGCTTGTCTGTTCTTTTAGGCTGACAAAATCTGTTGAAGCATGTTAAATCTTTATGTCATGCTCTTCTCAGATCACATTCAGTGTTCTGCAGTAATATGATATGTAGAATGTGAAAAGTATTTTTCATCCCTCATTTCTAGAAGAAAGGCAAAGAAACATTATGGAGAAATTACTGGCGAATAACACGTCATTTCTTTGTGTATTAGTCATTGCATAGCTGTTGCCTACTAAATTAAAATAAAATCACTCTTTCTGTTTATTAGCAGCTACATTTTTCTCAATGGCAGTAATCTCTCATATGAAATCTCCCATGCAAATGCTCAAAAATAGTCCAAAATGGAGCTTTTTTTTATTGTTGTTCATGATTCACAGAGCTGCATCTCTGTCTTTTTCCCCTTTGAGTTTGCTGTTGCAAGCTTCTTTTGGCTCTTCTGGGCTCATCATGATTGATAAAAGCAACAGAGTTTTGTGTTACACCCCACTGCTAAGCCCCTTCAAATGTTGCAGGTACCATGCTGCTCTCTTGCTACCCCTTAGGGAAATTTACAGCTAGTTAGTCCTGCAGGCATTATTCCACTCTGTGGGAAGCGAAACTATTTTCAGGGATTTTTTCATTTGTTTGTTTGGGTTTTTTTATTTGTCTGGTTTTTTGGGGAGGTTTTGTTGTTGTTGTTGTTTTTGTTACAATTCGTGTATTGCCTCCGATATTCTGTCATTGCTGAAAGTTACAGTCACTGGTTTTAAATCCTCATGATGTTTCCTCAAGGTTCTAAGGTTTTATGCTGGCTTTCCTAAAGGGCTGATGTGTTCTAAGACTGAGAAGTAATCTTCCTTAGCTGGAGATCGATATAGATAAAACCATTCAAAATCTGATGATGGAGGTGCATTGATACAGTAACTTGCCATGAGATTTTGGGTGGGGGGCGGGTTTCCATGCTATGGTCACATGACAGTCATTGTGTCAGTCCTACCATGAGCTAAGTGAATCAGGCATGGTTGTGGCACACAAGAGAGTTTTTAGTAGATTAAAACAATAAAACAGAGTAGAATGAGAGAAGTGTAGTGAGAATCTGACTGCAGATGTATGGATGCACAGGATAAGATTTTTGAAGAGACCCCAGTCAATACAGTTGACTCTATGGATTGGCTAAGAGAGCCCTGCATTGGCTTTGATCTGTTATGAAATATCATGGGGATCATATCAGTTAATTGGTACTAGTTACATGATTTTTGTAATTGCTTAGTAAAACTATAGACCACATCTTAACTGTTTGTATGTCAGACTAAGAAAAGGGAAGTGTATTACTTCAGTAGAAGCAGGTCTTGAGCTCTTGAACTCTTTGACCCCGCTGCTAAAAATGCAAAGGTGACTCCAATACAAATTTACTATTCTTGCAATAAGTATTAGGATTTCTCCTAATGCAGAATCTGCACCAAACAATTTGTGAAATGTAGGGTTTCTTTCTCAAAAGCAGAGTAAATTTTCTAATATGTTGTCTCCCTATAGTTGTTAGCGGTCATGGATAACCCATCTTCTGCTACTAACAGACAAGACATTTCCTTGAAACTCCAAGGCAGACTGTAGTAACACTAATAATAAAAATTCTGTCATAAATTTTTTTCTTCTTATCAAATAAAGTCAACTTCATAAAAGAATAACATATGTGGAAAAGAGAAAGGAGTATTTTTTCAGATGATTGATTCAGAATTTAAACATAAAATAGCATCTTCATAAGTATATAAATCAGCAGCTCTCATACCCCTTTAATTATAATTAGTTTTCAGCCTTCAATCATAAACTAGTTTCTGAGGTTTTTCTTGTTTTAAGCAATACATTAGACATAGTTTTAGTACTTATTGATAGGATTAGGATTTTAAAACTTGCTGCTAATATGAAATGCCAGTATGTCAGTAAAGTTTACTTGCTATGAAACAAAACCATACTTCCAACTATGCTAAAGGCCCAGTAAAATTAGAAAGTAGCTCAAGATGTCAAAAAATTACCAAGATAAAAAAAAAACAAAACCAAAAAACAACCAAAAGAAAGCAGAACAAAAAAACCTCTGCTATAGATCCTTATTAGTCAATATTTAATTCTAAATGGAAATATGCACAGGTTTTAAGAAACTGATCAATATCTGAGAGCAACATACGTTCCCAGATCTGAAAATATTTGTCCTATTACTCACACTAACAGTACTGACAATCCTGTTGAGGAGGTAAAATGAAAGTTGCCCATTGCTGTTACGAAGTTCAATAGAAATTTTCAAAGAATGGAAACTCCATTTTAATATTTCAACTTTTGTGACCAGCTTATAAGTATGAAAGTGTGTGAAACTGAAAATATCCACAAACAAGGATGGTGAGAAAAAAAATTATTTTTTAAAATATAAAGATGAGTTGTTTCGACATTTTCAACTGCTATTAAAAGTTTGCCTTTTAAAAGTCAGAAAATTTTGCATTACTGATCAATACTCAGAAAAACTTTGGTGTACTACTTAGGTATGAGATTATTTATGGATACACTGAACTGATATTAGGTTTGGATACTAGATTTGTATGTTGTAAAATACATTTCAATTTCTTTATATTCATAGGGAGAGAAAAGAAAGCAAACAAATCTTACACTACTAAAATAGCCCTTGTTAAAAACAAACAAACAAACAAACAAACAAAAACCCCAAACAAACAAACAAAAACCCCAAACAAAAAACCAACCAAACAAAGAGAAACCCACATTTTCTTTCACTAGCATTTTTCTTCCCTTCAGCAAAAATTTTTATTTAGTGACAAGGAAGGGATAAATGGTATCTTATTCTTAGTATACTCAATGCCCTCCTGTCCCTTTTCCCTTTCTGTTCCCTTCTTTTTTTTTTTCAAGTAACGTTCACTGTCACAGAGTAGTAGAAGATTTTACCTAAACAATAGCCTGCAATTGTGTGGATGTTAAAACCTACTCCAGTTCATATACAATATAAAGTAAGTATGAGACGTTTGCATTTCTGTATTTTATTCAGGAAATAGGAAAAGCATGAGAGACCTAGCCTAGGAGAACAAAACAACTTGTTTTGATTCACTTGCACCTTTTATTTTGAAATTATGATAGAGCCACACCCAGCGGAGCCATTGTAATCAGACAAGGCTATTCCATGTTATTCTTCTGTCTGGCTGATTAGACATAACAACTATTAGAAACAGCACTTTAGAGGTGAAGACTTGGTGATTTGACCATTTAACTTGTAGAGCACTGCTCCTTTCTAAACAATAGTAATTATATCTCTTCTGCTGAGCTCAATAGGGTGAGAAGTGTAAATCTCAGTCTGTTCCTATCCGTTCAGTAACAGGTACTGCACTGAACAACTTCAAAACTTCACAGCTCAAGTCTAACTTGGTGTGAAACTTAGCTGGCATTTTTACTGCGGTCTTTTCAGCCAGCTAGAGTGCCACAGCAGTGTTAATGATAGGGGACCCTCTAAGGCTTCTAAGGCACCTGCCAGGAAAGTAAAACCTCTTTTTGCACCCTTGGTATGGCAGGCCTTCTTCCCTTTCCCAGACCTAGTTTGTCCCTCTGCCTTGCTGTGAGTATATCGAGTTTGAGAACACCTAGATTAGCATTAATCGTCTGCTGCCAGTCCAGCCTATTTGTTGGGTTGTATAGACAAGGTGAGGCAGCATGTTGCCACTTTTAACAAGAAAAACTTGGAAACTGGCTGATGAAATTGAAATGGGATTTTGTTTTAAATACCCTCTAAACCCCTGATGGTATGTCTACACCATTTCTGTTAGAAAGTATGGGCAAAGATTCATAGTTCACTCACTACTCAGGTGAAGGACTCATAGTTGAGTTTTCCTGTTTTTCTTCTGCATTAAGCAGTTCCATTCTCTTAAAATGCACTATTTTCCATCCCCCCCCAACTGGGTATGAAAAATGAAGGGCGGAAAAAGGAGAAGTAAATAAAGTTGTCTTGGACATAAGATACTAGTACATGCTAAAGGAAATGTTGCAAAAGGTAATGATTTAAATCATTAATTGATAATTCAATTATGAATGAAAACATTAATTCATAATTTATTTATTTTTTTAAGAAATATAAATTTAACAGGCAAAAATGTTTCTAATTTTCAGTTGCGTTGTGTTGACTCAGAGCAGGTATTGGAAAGCAGAAGTTCATCCAAGATGTTTCAGTTTTATCAAATATGATGTTTCTTGGGAGCAGGAGAAGAGAGGGCAGTGAGGAGGGGAATGACAACTTCATTGGCCTCTACAGCTGTTATTCTGTTACTATCTCAAGGACTCTTCTCATACCTCCACTGCGAAGCAGGACCAAAAATAGACTCTTTTCAACTCTATATGCAAAAATCATGTTCCTCAGTTGGTACATATAACTAAGAGTGCTGTATTCAGGGAGCCCTTGATAGTCTCGGCAGTCTAAGAACCTGTCCCAACCTTGCAAGAATAGAACTTCAGTTAATTTTTGCTGCCATGGAAATCGTACTGTAATAACTGAAATACTTAAATACAAATCACTTGTTTTAGTTTGATATAAGACCAGACTGGGCCATTATAGTGGTGTAATCATGACAAACTTCTTGGATCACCCTCAGTATCCAAAGACTCCAGCATGAGATTGGTAGAATAACAGGAAAAAACTAAGAAAGACATTTACTCATGATTTAAACCTCTGACTGTCAAAGAATTCATCTTGTGTCTAACAGATAAGTGCTCTTTTAATTTAATTTCAATTTCTGATCATAGATGATTATTACATACACTTGCATGCTAAGCTAGAGCTCACATATCACACATCATCGTTTCAGCTATTAAGGTAATTACAAGTAAAACTCATGGGCGGGACTTTTCTTTTTTTCCTCTTTTTTCTCTCTCTTTTTTTATTCCCATACAGAATCAAATTTAACAAGTATGTTATTTTATCAGTTTTATTTGAGTGTCTAATGCAATAAAGAGGTATCCTGAAGTGCTTGGGTTTAATGTTAAAAATAATCATATAAAGACTAATGAGCCTGTTTGGTTACTTCTATTTCTGTTTCATGTGAGATGACAATGGAAAAAAAAGTAACATAATTTGCATTTGCAGGCATTTTCAAATTTAAAAATCCGAAATTCAAAATCATTAAAAAATGACCTGACCTTGCCAGGTTTAGCATTTTTGAATGCTAAAATTGTATGAATTCTATAAAACTGGGAAGACAGTGTTGTCTGTCTTTGAAAACACCTCCAAATGCACAGGTCACCTCCAATTTATTCTTCATGTCAGATATGAAGCTGACCATAACACAGGAGGGTTTGAAAACTTATAATGAATCCAAAATATCACTGCTGTATGTGAAGCACAGTCTGATCACTGATGTTTACCAGCTTAGCACAGTCCATGAAGAATAAGGCAGTTTGCTGGTTACAGTTATTTTAATCTCTTTTTTGTTTATAGATAGTCTTTCTCTTTCCCCTTAACTCATATAACTGCTGAATGCACTTATAGTCTTTTCATATTCAGGAGAGGAAGTAATGTTATTTAATATTGCTTGCAGGCCTTAAAAAGAGATACTTTCTACTACTAAACCCAAATATTTAAAATCATTCTATATTTTTGTTGTATTATATTTTACAGAGCTGGAACTGCTCCAGCAAAGGAAACTGTATCAGACTTGGAAGTTTCTATTCTGTTATTAATGTCATATCAAATTCTTCAAAACTAAAGACAGCATTGATAAATAATAGAATTTTGGTGGTAAGAATAAAAAGCATGAAATTGCATAGACTGAAAAAACATGTGTAAACCTTGAAAATAAATATTCTCATGCAATAATCTTTAAATAAATTCCATCATTTTTAGACATTGAAATACCTTCTCTTATTCTTTGAATTTTTGTATGGATAATGTGATTAACATTAAACCCTGTCATTTATTTGAAAGGGCCTGAATTTTAAGCAAGACTGGGTAGTTTAATCTCTTTTTTTTTTTTTTCTTTTCCAAGTCATGTGCAAGTTCCATACGTTTTTACTTCTGCAAAGTAATTTTTCCTAATAAACATTTTTGTTCTAGTCTTATGCCCCATGTGGCTTTAAACAGACCAATAGTAAGCCATGATTAATAGCAATAACTCTAGTAAGCCATTGATCTAGATGACATCATCACACTAAACCTTCACCTTCTTGCATGGATTTAAGAAGTGAAGCCTGGTTCATAGCAGATAGAAAAAACATATGGTGAATTTTATGAGCCTTCCAAGGCAACTTAAAAATCCCAGATTTTCCGTGATTGCTTTTTTCCTATTATATCCACAATATTATAGAAATCATGCCTAGTGCCGTAGAGTGATGAGGAGAATGCGGATTATCCTTGCATGCAGAAGGTATATTATGCAGTTAGACTGTGGTGCCACACTGAGAGGAAAACTCAGACAATAAATGCCACAAAGCATGTGAGCAGCAGGGAGGCATGAGTGCAGCTCTGGTAAAGTGCTCCAAAGTGAAAATCAAAGTAAGCAGATAAAAGCAGACATTGGTCTGGGCTTTTTAATCAGGCGCCTGGAGCAAAGCAGAGGCAGGAAAGATAAATCTGTGACTATGTTATAGCACAGAGGGAGCACTGCAGTCGATCAGGTCAATGTTTATGTTAACTGTGGTGGAAGTCATTGAACATTCACCTTTCACCCTTGCAAATGAATCAGCAGGTTAGAAACTGTTGTTAATTTATGAAATAGCATGCAAACTCACTAACTATGTAGATGGAAATGGAAAGACAGACAATTTGAAACAATCCCTGGTTTAGATGGGGTGTTGATATAGTGAAATGTGTGATGTGAATGTGAGTTGATATTTCAAAACATCAACTTGCGACAAAGCAACAGTTAATTAGAAGAAACATGCACAAATTTGGATTGATATAAATGGCTCTAGACTTAGATAAACAGCTGCATTTTGAGAAGCTGAGCTCCTGGTTTTGGTCATTGACCATCACATAGCCAAGCCTGCAGTTTATATAAGGATATAACAAAAACATCCCCCCCCACCCCCACCCCCACCTGCAAACTTAGCTATTTTCAAATTGTCTTTAAAACACCAGAGCAATTCTCTTCCCAAGACTCACACCAAGTTCTCAGGGAGTGACATAAAAGATGGAGGTACACAAATGGCTGTAACAAGAGGAGTCTTCAAATGTAGTGGTGGTTCAAGCCCAGAGAGTTTCTTCCCCCTTGAGGAATTTGTGGAGACCTAGAGAATAAAACCCCCCTAGGGCAGAGTCGAGGGTAGCTTGCCCCAGAGAGGGGTCGAGCTCCCCCTGTCCCTCAGTTCATAATGGTATTTTCGTATCTCTCTCTCTCCTCCCTTCCGC
>VZTX01023230.1:47268-59187 GCA_013400915.1 Pardalotus punctatus
AGGGAATCGCAGCTCGCGGCTGGGGGAGACTGTCCCCGACTGCAGTGAACCTGGCACTCAGGGACACTCGCAGACACCGCTGACGAGCTGCCAATCGTCCCTGGTGGTCAGCTGGTCCAGCCCACGCGACCGGCGACATTCAAACATCTCCTCAATACCTCGATATAAGCTTGAACCTTTCACACTGGGAGCGCTCTCTCCTTGGTCCTTCCAGAAGAATCTTGGGGACATAGCTCCAACCAGTCACTCAGCTACATCGAGTACTTTCTCATTTCCCCAAGACAAGCTAGCTTCCACAAGGATGGAAACAAGCAGTTTCAAATCATGTCAGACCTTTTTGGAAATAACTCGCCTGCAGAGCTGGTAATGAGCATACTCTTCAGAGCATCTGCCCCAAAGGTAAGAAACATCACCTTCAGGCACAGGCAAACGCAATTATTCTGTAAATGTTTATGGGTGGTATTGCATTCTCTTTTGAGTTGTTTTGAATTGTTTTGCTGTCTTTCCTCAGATTTTGTCTATTTCCTACATCTAATGCCAGTCAGCTCTTGACAGTTCCCAAATTGGAAATGATATTCACAACTGCTGCATTGTTTTCTCTCAACTGTGAAGATTTCCAGATTTCTTCAGAAAGAGCTCTTAAATTCCCTGCTACATGCTGTTTTAAAGGCCACCTGTTCACAGTGTTTAGATGATAGTCACTACCTACTATTATGCAGTACCCTGCCTATGACTAACATAAATGGCATTGAGGCCAAGCAGGAGGCAAAGGATAGAGATGGTATTATGTTAATGCTGAGGGAATTTCCTATGCTGAAAACCAGAAGTCTGTACAATTTTTTATTCATAAGCTTTTCTGCATCATCCTCCCCTGAATGTTATGTATAAAAGCTAAAAAGATGAACACAAGAAATAATGCCCACAGAAGGAGCTGAGTATGTTTGGAGCTGATACACTGATGGCTTTGACTCATTTGGATAGTTGTTACTTTCTTCTCTCTTACTTAATTTAGTGTTACATTCACTAGTCACAAACTGCTTATGCTGGAAAACCAAGAAACTAATGAAGGGAAGAGTCACCTGAATGCAACCACTGTGGCTACATGTAAAAGCCCTGTTCCAACTTGATAGGAAGTTAGCACTTTTTAAAGTGTTCTTGCTAAATTTAAGCTTTCAAGGAAAAACAAACAAAAAATCCATCAACAACCAAAAAAAAAGCCACAGATGACAAAATGTCTCCATTATCTTCAGGGATAAGTACAATGCAATGTAGAGCAAAACACTAAAGACAAGAAATGTCATGTCCTAACTTTACAGGTATAGTCTGGTGTGCTGCCATGATTTATACATCTTAAGACCAAGAATATCATAGCTGAAACAACCTCTGTACAAGTTTCTATCATCATGACTGGACAAGCATTGTCACATTTTATGGTATTCACTTTTCTAAGTCCTGAACTTACACAGTGGCTAAATGAAGAAGTAAGACTTAGAGAGCAGGAAGGCCTCAAATGAGAAAACTCATTCTGATTAACACCTTCAGTATTTACTTGTGTTCTTTTTCACAATTATTTGAGAAAAGATGGACCAGAGGCTTAATTTATTATGATTTCTGCTAGGAAAACCAAACCAAACCTCTCCCCTTCCTTGCCCCAGTTTTCTATCTTTTTTCTTTTCTTTTTTTTTTTTTTTAAGTATGACTGCAGACTTTGCATCTACCTTTCTTTTGCATTCTTTGCAATGTTTAGGAGGCCCACAAAGCAGAAACAGCTGATAAGTGAGGAAGCCCCTAGTGCTTTAGCCAGTGCCAACAACAAAGCAGATGCTGATAGTCGGGAAAGCCAGCGCCTTCTGTTCTGCAAGTGCATCCTGACAAGTGTTAGCCTCTGACAACTACATGATGGAGTTACATGGTTTTTGTTACTAATATTACAGTAGACGTTTCTTACAATGTCAGTTGCAGAAACAATGCTAGGATTACAAACAGAATTTACTATGTAAGTGTTGAACAGACAAAGGATAGAGGAAATACTGAGTAGGTCACCTAGGATGATACTGGCATCTCTATGTTTGTTGCAGTCTTAGAGAGCTTTATTTGCCCATGGTTTTTAAATGGATAATATATCTAATTCTTTTTATTTTGCTCTTTTTGATAATTATCTCCTTTTTTTCTTACAAATTTTGTAAAAATAAGCACCTAATATTAATATAGAAGTTGTTGTGAATTTAAAATTGCAGCAGCCAGGAAACGGAAATGCTAATATTTCCATGCAAAGACTAATTCTGATGTAATACATCTACTGTACAATCTTAATGAAAGCATCTCTCAGTATGGCCAGTTATCCAGAATGCCGCATACCATAAGTGTACAGTGATCATTTTAGCGCTTCCTTGGGAATCTTAACACAGTAATCCCTTGACCCATATGCATTTGATCTTTCACACAAAAAGCACAAGTAGCTGGGATTTCTAACTGCTGTAAAATGTTATAGTTGGACTGAAATCCTTGGACCTGTATTGCCTATATTGATCCACAAGAACTGAAGCTCTACTTTAACGTAGTTGGTAACTCCTCTGTCTTTCCTTATGCACCAAAGCACCTCTGGACAATAGTTAATGCCTTTTACATTTTTGGATCATACACACACAAAAGCTGGTCCTGTTATATTGTTAATAAATGAAAAAGCTAATAGCCTATGGTCCAAGATAGGATGATCTTAATAGTATTCATGGCACTTAATTTCACTACATGAATGAAAGTATAAAATATGGATTCTGAGCCTAAAGCTGTGTGGAAGACCTAATATTTGCCCTTGCCATTAAGAAGATTAAAAAGTTTTTTAAATGTCACCGCTTATTATGGGTATTGTGGGGAAAAAGAAAGCCTTTGCAGGATATAAGCAGAGAAAATGAGATGCCTGTGGTGAACCAATCTCAGGCTAATGAAAGTTTTGGCTGAATCTGGAGATCTGAGATAATCCACATTGAATTAAGAGTTTAACCTCCAATTTGGCATATTCAAATGTTCCAGCTGATGTGGCTCGATCTTTGACATTAGATAAACACAATTTTCCGCATTAGGGTGATGCCTTCATTATGACTTGCTTTTTACTCTTCATGTATCTGTAACTTGCTGTAGTTCTGTGCTTCTTACAAAGTGCTAAAGTCCTCTGTTCCCAGCACCTTTAACCAAAACAAGGCTCTCCGAATACAGATTCAAGGACATATTCGTTGCCCTAGAGCCTGAATATATGTAAACTACTGTGGTATAGAGGGATCATGCCCAGGGTGGTTAACATCATCACCTGGGGGTGTGATTGGAGAATTAAGGGCCAATATGCTAATGGACAGAACTTACAAAAGGTGAAGGGCTCCTGACCAGTCATCCATTTTGGGTGTAGTCTCTGACGGGGGACTTGTTTGCCTGAATGTACTTTCAAGGCCTTTGCAGGCCTTGAATAAATCTGTCTGCTTTTATACTCCTAATTTGTCTTGGCTTCTGTTTCAGGTAGCCTCTCTTTTAGGCATCAAAGGTGTTTTTGATTTTTGTGGGTTTTTTAGATCAAAAAAATAAATCATATCATATAGAAACTGGAAAGGGATCTTTGTAAAGGAATTAATATTATATGGCAAAGCAGTCCACCTTTACTCATTAGATACAGAAGAATGAAATTTTGTTCAGAACTGGTTGAGTGGTAATCAGCTACTTCATTCATTTATTTTATACATGGTAGGCTGAGAAATTTTTCCTCTCCTACAGTGTTTTAGCTAAAAGTCCTTATTGGATCAGTTTTACTTCTGATAGATTTGTGCTTTGAACCTGTTCAAGAAGTAATGCAACAGTTATTACAATATAAGGACATCACACTATGAGTATGTCCAGAGAAGATATACTATGATTCTATAATTCTGTGAAATACTGTAACAAAAACAAAGCTGACTCACAACCTCAATGACCTGTAATAAAATTATTAATTCAATAACTGATTTTTTCTTTTGCCTAAAAAAAGGACAATGAATTTTAAACGTGTACTCAAGAAGCTTTAAAGAGGAATAAAGAAAAAGAACACAGACAACCTACTTAAATTTTGGTCTTTGTCGGAGAATCAATTCTCTGCTCAAAAAAAAAAAAAAAAGAAAAAGAAGAAGACCTTTAAGACCTTTTAACACCTCAGGTCTAAAGGCGCTTATTCATAATCAGACAATAGACATGGGGAAGAAGGCATATCTGGTATATCCTCCCTTGTTCAGAGGAAAGGAGGCGCTAAATGTATTTATGAAATCCAGACTGAAAAGTAAGTGGAACATCTAAACCCCAACTATGGGCTGAATTATTTGGTATTTATTAGCACATGTACTAATAGCTACATGATGACTTCTTCAGAATATATTTATTAATGAAAGTAGAAGAGGAGGATGCCTTCTCTTTGGAAAACTTTTGTGCACATCTGCGCTCATGTAGTTGCAGATTGTATCATAAATTGTATTTGCTGTTTCCTTTCTTTGCTGCCAAGCTTTATATGAAAGCATCTTGCTTGCATGTGTTAGGAAAGCTTTTATTTTATCTATTAAACTCTAGATTTATTACTCCATGGCTAAATATACTCATTACATTTTCCTACCATATAGCAAATTCACCATTCTTGTTTTCCATATGCAGTACACAAAACAAACAAATAAACAAAAAGAAATTACTTTTTTTGTGAGTGATGAAGGGGTAAATTGGAAGAATTTTCAATCACTATTTAGAAGAACAAAACATTAGTTGTGATTTTTTATTTTTAATTTTAGTTTTCATTTTTTCTAAAGGAGATCTAGCTCTTAGTATTAAACTAAGATTTTATTCCAATAAAATCCTCTGCATCTTCTGTTTTTGAAACCAGTTTCAATAACTCGTGCAAGATAACTGTATAGAATTAAGAGGTATTTCATGGATTATATTCTATTAGTGTAAGGGTAAGTAGGCCTGCAATTTTTCCTTTCAAAAATAATGTCAAATTTAACAACCACTAGCAAAAAGTTTAATAAATTTATCCATAAATGGGGGTAGAAGTAACGTTAGCTCACACACGTCTGCATACACACACATACACATGTCCTATATTAGAAGGCTCCATGTTCTCTTTGTTCTACTGAGTGTTCACAGCTCCTCTCCCCAGGAGAGGAGTTCTTTTTAATGGTCTGAGTGTTCAAAGACAGCCTTCAGTTAAAACAAAAGCAATGTGTTGGGATTTTTACTTATTTCCTGCCTGAAAACGTTGCTTGGTTTTATTTTGGTATGTCATATATGCATCAGTCAATATATGTTTTTCCCTCTTCCAGGCATTTTAAGGTCAGAAAGAACCACTACAGTTAGATGTTTTGTCCCCAGTGTAACTGTTTCATCTAGTAAAGTTTCTGTGAGACCCAGCCTGAGCTACAGCACAGTGACTTTTGATTTAAGACTATTCATAATGTTTTCATAAGAGATCTAGCAGTTAATAGCCATGGCTGTTTATAATCTTCACCTTATTTCTGCTCCTTATCTGCCCTAGTGTTTTGTGGTAATATTTCTACTGCTTATATCATGATTACTGGCAAGAATACAATATAAACTCATAAAGTGAGTTTTCATCAATACCTTAAATGTTTCTAAAATACAGAAGATCTGACCACAGACCTATAATGAGTTTTGTTTTGACCTACCAGAGATTCAATAATTTGTGACATATAAATAGTATTATTTACTCCAGAGATATGTACTGTGAACTTTCCTTTGCGTAAAGGATTCATTTTCTAAGATTTTACTAATAAATCTACTATTTGCTGGATCATTAAGAAATAAATTACTTTCTTGTCTTCCTCCAGGGTGTTTCAAGAAAGGAAATAACATGGGCAATACATAAAGTAAAAAACTAATTGATATTGTTTCATTTGTTTTCTTTAAGAAATCAGTTCATAATGAGGGAAGGATTATGTTTATTTGCTTTCACTGTTCAATTTCCTTTAATTAAATTATGATGTTTATCAAAGCTCTTTCTATAACCTGGTGCTGTAGTAGCACTGAAAAAGACCACACTCCTCTGAGGAATATACAGACATTGAATCTGAATTCCCTTTGGCGAATTTGTATCATCTAAAAAAATTGGTAACTCAAAAAAACCCATTCAAATTAACTGCAGAATCAGAGTATTTTTAGCAACAGACTGAAAACACTTCAGGGTTATTTTAATTATCCCACAGGAATGCTTTATTGTTAATAGGCAATATCTCAGCTATCTTTTCCTCCCACCTCCAACTCAGGTAGAAGTATCGTAACATACATACAAGCTTCTGTAAAATAGAGATGAAAGTGAAATATAAACAAATTTGACATTTTGAAGTAATTTTAACTTTATCTGAAATTATAGACTATGACTGCATAGAAATGCAAAGCATCACCATAGGTCTGAGAAGCAGTTTTTCGTGAATCCTAAATGTGTAATCTCTTCTGTAAGATGGCTATATTTGTAGAAAAGATTTCTACATTTCCCTTGATTAAATGTTACTCTTAAGGTTTTTTAAAACATTATTATTGTTGTTACTGTTATTGTTATTATTTTATTTCTGATACACATACTGCACTTTAATTCAAGTCTCGCATATTTCCTGCTAAGAAATTCTACATCAAAAATTACAATTCCTTACGGTATGACAAATGAGTCATGTCATGTAATTTATATGCATAAGGATCAGTGTGTTTTATTCTAGTTGTATCAGTCGGTAGCAGCTAAGTGTATACAGAAGCATTTTGTTCTGCAGGCTGGATATCCTCCTGGTCAGTGTGCTGGTTCCAGAGATAGTCTTGTTATGCATCCCCAGCCACAATTTGAGTTAACATTCAAGGCCTTTAGTTTCCAGGCTGCCAGGGGCTGAACTCATTGGTGAGATAAATTATCCCACTCCTCAGGGACAGAAACAAACCACCTGTCACTTGTCAAAGAACCAGCACCAGTGCAATGGTACCTCGTGTCCCATCATCCCACCTGCAGTCAAAGTGGCTGTTATGAAAGTGTAGTCATGGATAAATGTGGTGGAAAATATGCTAGAATGAGAAGGATTTAGATAAATGAGACCAGGTACAATTAGTAGCAAACTGTGCTTGCAATGGCTTTATAAAAAAGCTTTTAAAGCAATAGTGACCTTTTTTTCTTACTCAATTTCACTCAGAGAGACTTCCGTGTATCATAGTCTCATGAAATCCATATCTTACCTTTTGTTAGTCAACCCTCTGTTGTTTCTGTCACAGCTGACACTCATTTAGTTTGTGTTTTTCTCAGGTTTAGGGAATGTACTTTTCAGTCAACTGCAAGCAAATAATCAGGGCCACACTACCCTGAAAATAGACACTCCTTATCAGGTTATCCAATTAATCAGATCCAGAAGATGAGCAGCCACAGGAGTTACAACTATTGCACTATGTTCTATTGGCATTATGAGAAGGCAGTTTCTGTGAGCACTTCTTGAAATTCAGTTCCATTTGTGCTCTACACTAATAATGTCTTCAATTGACTGAAACTAGCAAAAAAATATCCAGTTAAGTGTCATTACATGATTTCAGTTAAATGCTCTCTTTGAAAATTCTCTCAGAAGATATTAAGTTTCAGTGAGTTTACTGCACCATGCTGTGACTGAATGTTTAATTCTAAAAGACACACTGTCATTTTAAAGCAGTAGGCTGTGCAGTTACTGATTAATTACTAATTTTAGATTCTATGCTTTCTGTTTCCCTGAAAATTAAGAAACTTAGTGTGACAAAAATTGCCAGAGCACAAAAGAAAAAAATATTGAAAACGGATTAATTATAGTGCAGTCGGTGTGTATCACAGCTTCAGGGACATGATACGTGAAACAAAGCATAAGCTGTCTGCATTAACTTAGACATCTAAGTCATGTATCTTTTGTCTTCACATTGTGCAAACACAGACTCATAATGTAAACCAAGATGAGATAGCACTTTCCAACATAACATATTTTTGTCTGAACAAGAGTTAAATATTTGCTTGATCCTATATCCTAGCACAGAAAAATCAAAACTAATTTTATAAAGGTGATAAATTGGTGAAAAGCAGGGCATTTAAAGCAAAATAAAGAAAGGGAAATAACAACATAGAATAAAGATGGAAAGTGGTGGGCTAAAGAAATTTGAGAAGGAATTATATCATCAAAGAAGTCAATTTTCAGTGTCTTTATGATTGTACATGCTAGGCTACACTCCTAAAACCTTAAGAATTCTTACGTTAGTTATGCAGTGACTAATCCATTTGACATCACAAATCTCCATTGAAATGTTTACAGAGCTTTAATTGGTTTAATTGATTTAATTGGTTTATTTGGTTTAACAGGGTTTATAAAGTAAATCTCACTTGAATATATTATCTGTCTCGATTTTATAAGTCTCCGTGACAGCCATTTCATCCACGAGTTCCCTCAGGACATGTAGATGCATCTCATCAGGTTCCGTGGACTTGTGCACCTTCAGTTTCCTTAGACGGTCTAGAATCTGATCTTCTCCTACAGTGGCTCTTCATTCTGCTTGTCATGCCTTTTCCCTTGTGACTCAGGTGGCAAGGCTGAAGCATTTGCTGGGAAAGACTCAGGCAAAAAAGTAATTGCATCTCTCAGCCTCCTGCATATATTTGGTTACCATATCTTCTGTTACCATCAGGAGAGGAACCACATTCCCCCTACCCTTTCTTCTACCACCAATGTACATTTAGAAGATTTTCTTGTTCCACTTGACATCCCTGGCCAAATTTAATTCTAACAGGCTTTCATAACCTGATCCCTGGCTGCTCTGAGAATCTCTCTGTATTCCTTTCAAGATACCTGTTCTTGCGGGCTTCCATTTTGTACTTGAGTTTCACAACATAGGCCTACTGATGTTTCTGTCTGATTTCTTCTTTGTTAGCATGCCGTCACTCCTGAGCTAGGACGAGGTGACTCTTGAATTTTAACCAGCTTTCCTGGGCCTATCTTACCTGCAGGGCTTTATCCCATGGTACTCTATGAAACAGATCTCTTACCAGGCCAAGCCTCCTCTCATAAATCCCAGGAGAGTGAGATTTCTGTGGGCCCTTCTTTCTACTCTAAGGATTTCAAACTCCACTGATTCATGGTCACAGCAGCCCAGGCTGCTCTTGAGCTTCACTTTCCCCCGCAAGCCTCTCCTTCTTGGTGAGAACAAGGACCAGCACAGCACTTGTCCTTGTTGGATCCTCTATCACTTGCAGAAGGAAGTTATTGTCAATGTATTACAGGAACTTCCTGGATTGTCTGTGCCCTCCTCCACCAGTTGGGGTGGTTGAAGACCACTAGGGCTTTTGAAAGCAAGGCTGGTCCTCTCTGTCCGTCAAGGGACTGGTCTCCCTGGTCTTCCTGCTCAGTAAGCTGGTAGCAGACATGTAATGTCATCTTCTCCTGCCTTTCCTTCAAACCTGATCCATAAGTTCTTAGCTTCTCATCCATCCTCAGGCATAAAGGGTGGCACTGGCTCTTTGTCTCCCTGCTTGTCCTTAGAGACTGTATCTTTCCATTCCAACTCTCCACCCTAGGAGTGGAGAAATATGAGTGGTACCACCATTTCTCTGTGGTGATGCTAGATCAGAGTCCTGCAGGGGTGTCCACATCCCTGACCTCTCTTGTTTATATCCTGATGCTACCTGTGTTTCCACGGGGGCAGCTAAGTTGGCCTCCCCATGAAGCCAATTTACCACCCAGAGTGGCTGGAATTCCTTTGTGTTGCCCTTCAAGTGCTCTCATGTGGACCTGCAATTCCTCTCCAGGCTCGGGACATCTCCCACTGGCCCTGGCATTAACTGGTAGGGGTAGGATGGACATGGAGTTCCCCTCCACTGGCAGCTATTCCTTCTGTATTTCTTTTCTTATTTCTCTTGCAGAAAAACACAAGCCAAGCTTCAAGAAGCATTAAATCAAGGAACAGAAAGCAAAGGAAAATAGAGCAGTTTATATGTTTTTATATTTAGCATCAGGGCCAACAGTCCTCATCTATTCCTCAACCTATCTTTTGAATTAATTGAAAAGATACAGTTGTGAAAGTGGAGTTTAGTCTTTGTAACTGAGTTTGATGGAAAACAATGAAAGTGTCTTATTCTTTTGGGGAACAAAATAAATAATAAAATCTAAAAAGCAATAAATGTTCATGAGAAGCTGACAAACAGATGACAAGGGATTGACCATCAGACAAAAGAGAAGGGTCAGTTTTGAAAGACCTTTTAAGAGAAGGCCAAATGTGCTTTGCAGTTTGTTAAGTTCCTGACAAAGCACAATGAACCATAGAATTTTTCATTAAAAATGAAATGTATTGTGTCATAATTTGCTAAAATACACCATTAAACTTGATGTGTTTAGAGGAGCAGATGGCTGTGCCTCCAAGTGTTCTTCCCTTGGGTTTTCAAATAGCAGAGGAAGCAGGAGGGAGAAATAAAAAAGACTATCAATATGCACTCATACAGCTTAAATTCTAAGTTCTGCAATAAGAATATTTTACACTGAGTAGACATTTTACTGAGTTTTTTCTATTTGCAAAAAAATATTAAAATATTTTCTTTAGCTACTTATTATTTATGGTTGTCAGCCATGGTCCTTCTCATCTTCACTACATCATGACTCTGGTAGTGATCCTGGGATTTATAAAAGGAAGAGATATCTACAAAGGGAAGTAACAAGCATCTTCTTTGTTTTTTATTTCTCCATCATTGTCAGTGCATTTGAGGAATATTTACACATTTTCCAAGGAGCTGCATTAGTGAGAAGAAACATTTGTCTACTTACTTTGAAGTGCTTTTGTGGGGAGATATAACACCAGTCCTTCATGGCTGTCCTGGGATCCAACTGATTTCTTACTGACATTAAAAGTGACCTTTAAAAGGTTAAATGGTTTGGTTCCTAGTTTCCCTAGAAAATGCCATTTTCCAGCATGATACCTCAGACATTGTAATCAGATTTCTCTTCTGTTTCACAGACAGACTCTTTAATTTCAGAGCTCACCCTGTTTTGCCTAGAAGAAGATAGTCTTGCAGACCACCTGGCCTGCTATTTTCCTGAAGCAAATGTGGGCATGGCAACTGAGTAAGGATGGTTTGGGCTGTCAGACACTGAACAGGCAGCAGAAAGGATTCATTCACTGAGAATGAGGTTATTGCACTGTCAGACGTTTATTCAGGAGCATATCTTTCAGCTACAGAGGTGCTCTACAACTCATATCACTCAACAATCCTGTGATGTTACTTTCACTGACTACTCCAGATGGGTGCCTTTTTTTTTTTTTTTTTTAATGGTGGAATAAATACACAAATTGCCTACATTTTGGTTTCCTAGGTTTTCGAAAGTGTGAAATGCTATAATCAATCCGGGCAGGTAGGGATTTTAGCTTGTGATATTTTGTCTCTGCAATTTCATGTAAATACATGAAAAATTCCAGAGGAACAGTCCAGAATGGTGATTATGTGGCTCCCACTGGGTCACCTGGTCTCTCTCATCTTCACAGCATCATGACTTCAGAACTGACCACGGTATCTGTAAAAGGAAAAGACATCTACAAAGGGAAATAACAAGGTGACCAGTTTGGGGTAAAGATGTATGTGTATATTCTTTTGCCTTATCTCCTGCAAATATAAACCCAGATTTGCAAAAGCAGACATATCTCCAACAGAGTTTTTTACTTACTAGAGTCTGGGTGTATCTTCTACCAACAAAAGGAAAATAGAGTTTGGGAACATTAGACCATCTGTACAGTCAGAAGTAAAAGGACAATGTGGTGATGACCCAATCTCCTTTCTCTATGAAGATCAATGGGATCAGTTGAGCAGATTTTCCCCCTCAGGACAGTGAGCCTGAGGGGGAGGGGGAAGGCGAGGCTCAGGAATTCTCCACATTTCCC
>VZTX01023238.1:0-16239 GCA_013400915.1 Pardalotus punctatus
GAGGTCCTGCAGGGTTGGCATGACCCACTATGGTTGCTTTTCTGTTATTCGTGGGATTTGTGGAAGCAGCTAGAGAGGTCAGGCAGACAGGCTCCAAGATGGCGAAGAGAGCTTTATTTACAAGAAGTTCTTTTTATACACACTAATAAACAAGTGTCTGTTGGCCAAAGACAATCCACCCCCAAAGACCTATTGGTTATGGCTTGGACACCTCTAACACAAAACACAGAGATTAAGAAAGTACAGTTTATCTATATTCTCCATGAGAGAGAAAGGAAAATCCTAAAACACTGCAACTACAACCCACTGCCACAGCTGCTGAGGGGATGACCTGGTTAAAGCCAACAGCAATTTTCTGCTGGGGATGAATTTGGATTGGTTTAGACAAAATGGTGCAAAAAAGTTATCAGCCAGGGAGATGTGGATGGCTGAAGGAGGGAAGGACTGGGACAAGGTTTAGGTGATGAGGAGTGTCTCTGCCAGCCGTCGAGCTGCCACAGCGCTGCAGCAATCTGCGGGGCGGCCGTGACGCGCTGAGGCTTGAGCCGCAGGTCTTGGCCAGAGCAGAGTGACAAGATGGATCCTGGGCACGACGGGACTGACACCAGGGGTGTTCCTGGGCTAAAAAGAGATGACAAAGTGCTTCTGGTAGCTGTTTGTAACCTTGTGTAGTTGCCTGCAAGAAACGTGTCCTTGGTAGCTGGACACTGCCAAGCAGATCCTTCATGCTGAGCTCATTCTCCCTTCACAGGGAACTAAAGGGGACTGCAAGCAATACAGTTACTTTGCCTTTTCCTCTTAAAACAAAAAGGGGGAATTGTAGCTGCAGTGTTTTAGGATTTTCCTTTCTCTCTCATGGAGAATATACATAAACTGTACTTTCTTAATCTCTGTGTTTNNNNTATAGATAAACTGTACTTTCTTAATCTCTGTGTTTTGTGTTAGAGCTGTACAAGCCATAACCAATAGGTCTTTGGGGGTGGATTGTCTTTGGCCAATAGACACTTGTTTATTACTGTGTATAAAAAGAACTTCTTGTAAATAAATCCTTCTTCTTCGCCATCTTGAAGCCTGTCTGCCTGACCTCTCTACCTGCTTCCACAAATCCCACCAACAACAGAAAAGCAAACCATAACGTGTCACCGTAACTGGCACAAAGAGAAGTTTCTTTGTAGAGCACTGAGGGGAAAGCCCTGCCAGCCCAGCGGGGCCTTGCTCTGGCCAAGCCCTGGCCCTGGCTGGTCAGGAAGTGGGCAATCAGATCCACGATTTTCTGTGCCAAAAGCATAATCAAGTGCCTGTGACTAGCTCATTTGAGCCCATAAAAGCTGGACCCTCTGTTGGGGGGAATTTGGAGACCTCACCCATGGGTGGACACACCGGGAGGGATTTTTCCCCTTGCTGGGAAGATTTCTCCAGGTCCCTGCTGTGCAATCGGGCTCCCCAGGGACTGCGGACTGTGGGTGATGGTGAAGTGTTTAGGCAGTTGGTGATGTGTCTTTCTCAATCACTGTCCTTAATGATTAAGTGCATTACCTTGCTTTTTTTTGCTTGTTGCTAAAGCTGAATAAGTAGTTTTATTGACAGTATCATTTTACTTCTGCATTGCCTTAATACTCATAGTAAAATAAGATCATTCTGTCCACCGGTGTCTGTGTCCTTTAGATCGCTCTGTCAATTGGCAGAGCAGTCCACAGCCATGAGAGGTGTGCAGGGAGACATTTGGATCACGAATGTCTCCAGACAGTCCCAGGCTTCCAAGTCCTGTTGACAGATCTGTGGTTAAATGATAGATCTGCCTAAACTGCAGCCTCAGCTGGATTTGTCCGCTGCTGCACCGAGCTGCACCCCGGGGAATGCAGCATTTTGTGATTATGCAAACACGTTTGGGGGTGATAATTGCAAAGACAAGCTTGCTGAGTGCAAATGTGTGTCTGCTTGAGGAAAACAGGTATCCCAAAAGGACAGGAGGTGCTGTGCCCAGAGTATTGCTGCTCTTTGTGCAGGACCGTGCTCCGGTTTCCTCAAGAATAAGCAAGTTTGAGTGCTGCAAGGGTGAGAGATCTTCCTGCCTAGTGAAAAACCAGAGCTGCAGAGCAGGTCACCCTCAGCCCCTTTTAACTGCTGCTCTTTCTCGCTGCCCTCCTCTCCAGAGGCTCAGGGGTGCTCCAATAATCCATCCTCCCCTGTTCGGAGGAGAGCATCCAAGGAGAGAGGTGATCTGAGGCAAGCACCATGGAAAGCGTTACCAGCAGTTTCCACAGCAGGAGGAGGAGGAAGAAAGTGAAGACAGCCAGCGCAGCTTGTCTGCAAATTTTCCTGTTTCCTTCAGGAACAAAGATGTTCCACAGTCTTCTGTCCACCTTGGGAGGAGAAATGTTATGCTTTGGGGTGGTTATTACCAAGAAATCTGATTCAGAGCTCAGCTATGTTGGGTCTTTAGTCCTGAAATAGTCAAGTTAATAAATATTAGCAGAAAGGACTGGGGCAGGAGGGAGAATCTGACTCAGGCTGCTAATGCTCACTCTTTCTAACAACTGTGCCTGTGCCAGCACGGCCTGGAGGCTTGCCCAGAGCACTGTCACCTCTGACTCCAGCTCAGCATCCTAATTCAGGGATGTTCCTCCCTGCTGGCTGCTTCCCACCTCCTCTGGCCCTGTGCAGCAGCCAGTGCCTGAGTTTGTGTCTCAGGAGCTGTAAAGAGCAGAGGGGATGGTGACCGGGGAAAGAAAAGGAAATCATGGCTTTTTCCATCCCAGAACATCTCCCGTGTCCCTGGAGTTTCCAAGGGAGAGGTGACACTTGAAATGTGCCTCTGCCCTCAGGTTTTGTAAAAGCCAGTTCTTTTTTACAGAAAAGGGGATGATGTGCCCTTCTCTCTGGAAGGACAGTGAGACAGAAAATTACGTTGCTGCTGCTTCTCCTGGATCTGGGAGAGCAGGAAGGATCTCTGACTTTTGAGGAAAAACAGATGTCAGGCTGGAGAATGTGGCACAGCTTGGGCTAGAAGACATGAAGGTAGCAGGGACTCGGGATTAAAAATGAGATGACTGGGGTTTGGCTAGAAACCAAGAGGTCTTCATTATCCAGCAGTCAGTGAGAGCCAGAGCCAAATCTACCTGAACTGCACATTTTTGGGAGTGTGGTAAAATGAATGGTCTTGGTCTTCCTGGAGCCAACAAAATTTAAAAAAAATCCCAAATCCACGAGAAACCAAACACAGAGCAAACCAGAATCTCCTAATTTACAATATGTAATTGTCTCTGGCTTACTGCTGTGAAAGTTCAAATGAGCAATGAGTTTTTCTTCCTGGGTTATCTTAATGAAACGAGGAATGATCTGTTGTGAAAAAGTGATCTGGTCATGGGAGATGGAGGAAACACTGATTGGAAGGGTGGCCAGAATATCTGCCTGGCTGTTTCCTTCATGGAGATTCTGACAAGGCTAATCCTTCTGAATAAAATTATTTTTGTCTTTAAATGGCTGGAATGTCTAATAGATGGCTGCAAGAAGAAAAGCCCACCGTGTCAGTTGAGGAAGACAGCCCTTCTTCTTCCCCAGAACGACATCCTTCAGAAGCACCATCAGAGAATTTGTGAGGTGAACAGCCAAACAACTGTAAACTCTGAAAACTCCAGATTAAAGGGGGTTTAACTCTCATTGAGGAGTTGTCCTTACAAACAGGGCAGTGTGGATCCTTGCTGGGGACAAGGCATGTCACATGTGTCACTCCTGAGCCTCAGATGGTGGATGAGCAGCTCTGGGCAACTTCCAGCTGCTCCTTCTTTTGGGGACAGAGCTGACAACACCCTGGGAATGGCTCTGGTCTCAGCTCTGAGGGCAGAACTGGGACGAGAAAGCTTTCCCTGGTAGGATTTTCGCCCTTCCAGGCATATTTTGCATTGTCAGACAGGCAGCAGCTAAGCTGTTAGTGCAGAACCAGGCCCCACTGGTGAATAATTTGCTGTATTTTTTTCCACCCCTGCTTCCCTGCTATTGATTCTGACAGACTGTGGCCTTTTGTTAATCCTCTTGGTGCAATTAGAAGGATGGCAAAGGCAGCAGAGTGCAGGAACAGCCAAGCTAGCTGAAACACAGTTTGCCCAGGATGGGGAAGGTGTCCAGCTGTGCAGGATAACACACAGCTCTGGGAGCTGCTTTCCCAAGCCGTAGGGAAAAGGCTGCCTGACAAAAATGAAAACTCACTTAAAACTTGCTTTTTGGGCTAGCTTTGCTGTATCTCAGCGGTGCCAAATGTGGTGTAAACTGCAGGGGAAGGATATCTTTCTACCTTAAATAATAAGGCACAGCAGCAGCAGACTGGGCATCTGTTCTGTCCCCTACCTCTCTGCCTCCCCAGCCTGAAAGCTGCACAATGACCACTCCTGCTCTGGCGGTCACTGCTTTGTCCCTCTCTAACCTTTCTGTCACTCAGTGTGGTGCCTATTTCAAGGACAGTAAGGTGGACTTGCTTTATTGCAGCTCTCACTTCGGTCTCACCAGCTGCTTTATTGGTTTATCTCCAAATTTTACGGCTGGACGTGCTTTATCTGTCTTTTTAGTTGTGGATTCTGGGTTGATTTTTGGGTTGTGGGTTGTTTTTTTTTTTAAATTTTATTTTTATTTTGGGGTTTTCTCCTGGTTTCCTTTAATTTTTTAATTTTTTCTCCTTTAACTGGTTTCTGCACTCCAGAATGATGGCAAGCCAGGTTTGGAGGGCCAAGAGCACAGTGTGGGGCAGAGGGGATGAGTCACACCTCAACCCTTGGCAAACAGCTTTATCTGCTTTATCCACCAGCAGTATCCACAGTCTTATGCTGAGCTGGCTACAAAACTTGATTATTCCAGCATTTTCATGGACTGCCTTACAAAGTGACAGTGGAGAAAAAGACATGCATTTTTACAGGCAGAAAAAAGAAATCATAAGCCAGGGAACACATCACAAAAGTGTTTTGTTAGATAAATTCATATATTGCCTAAATGTTCCACACTGTCAGCAAGACCCTACCTTAAAAACACCCTGTGCCATCTTGATGTAAATAAACACAGAGTTGTTTCTTGTTTTCCTGTAGTGTGACCAGGGCCTTGAGCTCATGCTAAAATATCCTCACTCTTCCCACAGTAGCGGCATGTTCTGTTATCCTCAATTGTTTTTGTTGTCCTAAAATGTTTGCTTAAAATGCATAAATAATTTCTGTGACAATAATAATTCCCATTTGCTGTAATATGTAAAGAGGCAAACTATTGATGTACTAATATATGGATGTATTAATCAAAGAATCCTGAGGGGAAAACACGTGCAAAAATTACACACACTTTTTGCACATACTGCACATTTTTTTCTGTCTGTGTTTTAACTAATGCCTTTTCTACTTCTGCTTTTGGAACAAAAAAATTATAATATTTTATATATCATCTGCAAGACTTGTAAAGGATGTTCTTTTTTGGCTCAAGCGCTAACACAACTTTGCTGTGTCATGAGAAGGAAAAGGCAAGGATCCAACTCCGGTGTTCCCAGCTCTAAACAGACAGGATAGTACACTCCCAACACATCCCTTTTAAGTTTTGATGTACAATTGGTAAGAGAAATGCTTGCTAAATCTCAGTTAAAACCTTCAGTTTCCAAATAATAGTACAGCTAAAAATACCTGGTTTATATATGGCAGAGAAGAAATTTGTCTTTGTAACAGACATTAGAAGGCTGAGATAAAATATTTTTCACCTGATTCCATCTCCTCATCTTGAGTAACATGTTGGGGGGGAATCGTTAAAAAGACCATATTAACTCAGGTTTAAGTTTCTAGAAGACCTAAGAGCACATAAAACCATCAGGGAAATAACAAACTGCAGCTCTTCTAAATTATTGCCTCAAATAACTTTTAAGTGTGTTTTTCTTGGGTATAGATCAATTTCATGGAGATCAGGCATAGCAGAGCAGAGCAGAGCAGAACAGAAATCACAGCAATGTCTCTGTACTTCTTCCTCACAGAAGTAAATCTTCATGGGTGGCATTAGGACTGTTTGACAAAACCAAAATATTACACAGAAACTGCGAGGAGCTCTTCCAGTTCCTTAGTCACTCTGAAATGCTATATATACATATGGAATTTAACTGATGCAACCAGCAAAGGCAGAAAAATGATTTAAATTTACGTTTCATGTGAATCCTTGTGTTATCGTCTGCAATATAAAGGCAAGAAAAAAACCCGAAACGTAAAGCAGAAAACACAAAGGCAAGAAAATGGAAAGAAATAACAGGTAGCATGATAGAAAATGGAAAAGTGCAGAAAAGTGGGAAGAAGGAAGGAATTAAAAAGTAGAGGAGAAAAGCATGAAGATAATCAAGATAAACTTATCTTGAGAAGATCAGAATTAGTGTAAGGGGGCAGATGAGCAATGCATTTTATCTCTTTTCATGTTTTGGGCTGGTCCAGGAACTCTCTGTAGATTCTTGCTCTCTGTTGGTGCTGGCTTGTTTTGAAGGAAAAATGTGGACTCTAAATTAAACTCATTATACTCGAGAACAAGTTGCTCAAAGATTTCCCCTGATCTTGTTATTGATTAATTTTTTTAATTTGTGTGTTTTTAGTGGGTTTTTTTGTTTGTTATTTTGTTTGTTTCAATTGGGCAGCATTAAAAACTTTTCTGTTCATTCCATGTTGAAACATTTTTTGGTATGTATAAATAAATCTGTGCAGAGACCTTGATAGGTAAAGGCATGGATTCTTGCATCTCAAACATTAGGAAATGCCGCATAATATAATTTTCTTACATTCAGAAGAAAGCTAAAACGTTAGATTTGATCCTCCACAAACCAAACTTCACGTTCCCATCGCTGCCTTTTCTTGTATTTCTACAACCAGAACAAACTGGAGCCATGTGTTAAAGACTCCCCTTAGGTAATTAACTCAGCAATTACTGCGGTGTCTCAGTCAACCCTGCTCGTTTTGCAGAGCAGCTGCACCCAGGGGAGTGCTCTTATCTCGGAGGGGTGCTCTGCCTCTTTGGAAAATTGGTCAGGAGCAGCACCAGGAGCAGATCAGAGAGATGCACAAAGTGAGCACTGAAAGGGGTCATCCTCTCCCACGAGACCTCTGCAGATCTCCGGGGGGAATTGTGAGTCTCTGATCACACTGATATGCTCAGAGCAGCGTGGTTTCCTCACTGTGGGCATTGATGTGGCGTGGGGACACTTTCGTCCCATTTTCACACTCACAGGTTATTTAATTGGTGATTGTGGCTTTTTCTGAACAGTGAAACTGGTGCCCCCCCTAAGGCACAGGGAGTTTTTCTGGGGTGGGGGACAACACATCTTGTTTAAATACAGTCCTCTCCTTTCTTTTAATCCCCAAAAGTGAAATTGGAATGACTTTTGTGTGCAGAAAAGCTGCCAGGGGAAGGGGATAGGGTCACCCAGCCTGGGATAACAAAGCAGCCTTATCAAAACCATGAAATCCACCACAGACTTCAGCAAAGAAAATAAAGCCACAGAAGAGATAAAACATGCCTTCATATATTTTATAAATTTAGTGCATCGATATTGGCATAAAACCAAAGAATAAAAAAAATATAAACAAAGCAACTGGGCCACAGGAAATAAACTGAAAATGCTGTGGAAAGTATGGAGGTAAAACTGCTCTTGAGCATGAGAGATTTTACTCAAGTCCAAATTGACTGTATTAACCAAGAAGGAGAGGACCAGGAGCTGGAACTGACACTGTCAGCAAGAGCAGGGCTGTTCATGAAACCAGCAACTAATTTCTGAGAAAAACTGAAATATTTAAAAGAGAACATAGATATTTCTCTTGCAGTGTTAGAGGCTGGCAAAGTGTTCAGTAAAAATAAAGAAAACTCTTGTTCAGGGATTGCACATTTGAAAAGTAGAGCTCTGTGTCCATAGGAGCAAAGTATAATTTTAGAACAATAAAATTGATGAAATGCTGCTTGTTCTGGTGACAAATATTGAGTTTGAGAGAGGTGGCAGGAGATTTTACACTGATGGAGGGGCAGCAAATTGGGGTACCCAGCCCTGCTGACACCAGGTGTGGCAAACCTGATGGCAGAGGTGTGACCTCACCTGTCACTTTGGGACAGTACCACCTGTTCCTGGACAGCACCAAAATAACAAATATGTGTCAAGAAAGTAATTAAACCTGCTAATTCGTCTGACCTCAGCAGAAAACAGGACTTTAGAACAAAGTTTGAAGGAAAATTTTTGAAAAACAGGAATAGCGTAAGCACTAGAAAGAGGGATAAAGTGAAGTAGATACTCATCTAAGAAAGTGAGAGTACTCTGATATCATGAATATAATAAAAACAAATGTATAAGGTTGAGGAATGTGATGTATCCTTTGCTTGGAGCTTAGGGAATTGAGTGATGTGTAAAAATGTATGAAAAAGACCAGCGAACTGCCTTCAGTATAATTTCTCTAATATTTCCACTAATTTTACCTCATACAGTAATTGTGACTTTAGGAGTAGTAAAATTTTCACATGGCTTATTAAGCAACACTGAAGGGAGGAAAGTGGATATTCAGAATATTTGAAGAAAAAACGGTGGAAAAGCTGGGATAACATTTAATAGGGGATGTACAACCCAACTTCTTAAGGTCTAGTATGAAGAATTATTGATATAAAGCTTGTACTTGTTAATTTCAAGTGGCAGCGAGGGAGACTGACTGTTAAATACTGTCTATCACCACAGATTAATGATCAGCACTGCAGCACAGCTGGGAACAGCAAATTTTATCCAAAGTCTGGAGAACAAAGCATTGTTAACTGGAAAACAGAAATACTAAGGCCAAATGAGGATTTTTTCTGGAATAAAGTCCTGGCTGGGTGCACCCAAGGAGTAAGATTTCAAATGGGAACCAGTGTAAAGATGAATTCCTGACATTATCAGGTTACAATATCCAATTAGTATAGTAATCAGGAGGTTATACACTTAGTGAGGAATTTGAAAAAGTACACCCAAATGACAGCTGTGGGGATATGGTGTTATCTTATTGATGTTTTAATGTGAACCTCAAAGAAGAAAAAGTGTTATTTGAAGCTAAAGAACAACTGTATGAAAAGAATAAAACCATAAAATAAACATGAAGAATTATCAGAGTGCTTTCCAGATCAGAAAAGTAGGCTGGCAGAAGTCTTTTGCAATAAGGAGATCTGAAACCCAGCTTTTAAAAAAATTAAACTCAGCCTAAAGGAGATTACATGATGTAAAGAATGGGGAATATAACACAGTTTGCTTCACTGCCTCAGGAAATCCCTTTCACCCCTGTGTAAGTACTTAAATACACAACATTCACACACCTTTTATAATTCCAAAGCATTCCCAGGTATGTGACCCAGGACGAGTTTAGCTACACATCTCTTGGATTTCAGCTGTGGAGAAGGATGCTGGATTTGTTAATGTGATAAAAAACACCCTTTGCATGAAGCTACAGCACCTGAGTGCCACAGCATTCCCTGATCTCCATCCCATTTCCAGGTGTAGAGATTTCTGTGCGTTTATAGCCTTAGGGAGAGAGGGATCCCAGCCCTGATGGAATTCCACAATGCAGAGAGGAATGACAGAAATCAGAAGGAAAAATTCCAAGTCCCGAGCAGTTACAGTCTCTGATTTGTGGTCTGCCTGTGCATTTCAGAGCCTGGACCAGCTGATATACAGAGCTCATGGCAGAGCTCAAATTTAAATCTTTATCCAGCTTTCCTTGAAGGAATAAACTCTGGAGGTACAGGTGAGTTTTCATGGGGAGGGAGAATGGTTCACCTTGAAACTCCTGTCAGCTTTGAACTATTTGGGTTAATAACAGTGGCATGTATGACTTGTGAATTACACTGAAGTGCTGACTATTCCACTGATTTAATTTTCTAAAAAGGTGAAGCTCAGAGATAAAAAGCTGCATTATACAAGGAAAGGCAAAATATATGTTTATTAGACATTGATGTCTGATTTGAAATTTGCCCCAGGGAACGAATGTTCATCATTTCAGAGCAGTGATAGGTCTTCATTTTGATACAACACTTTAATTTGACCTTCATCCTGTGAGTCTCCTCAGAGGGAGAGCAGCTCCTGTTCCTCCTTGCCTGACCTTGACAATCCATGTTTTAATAGGTGCAGGGTGCCTTTAACTTCTGTGACTTTGCTGTGAACTCCCAAACATTCAGCCTTCCCTGGAAACCTGCTCTAGCTTGGTAGTTCATATTTACACAAACACTCGTGTAACACAATTTGCCAGCTGTTGAAAGAAAGAAATCAAACTTTAAAAAGAGAGAAAGAGACACACAGAGAGGGGACAGTCATACTGCATTTCTTAATTTTGCAAAATTGATTTTAGCCAGGCTCGAGGAAGGTAGGAGTGACAGCAGGAAAATCCCTGTTCATTATGCCTGTCCTCACTGCATAAACCCCCTGATTCTTTTTATGCAGGATAACCCTCCACGACTGAAGCCGGGGCTGAAAAAACAGCTGCATTGTGCTGCAGACTCAAATCCTGCCACAGCTATAATCTCTGGGACTCAAACACCAACCAAGCAGGATCATGCAGAAGGCCATGATAATATTTAGTGTGAATTAAAGGTACGAGGAAAGGCACATTTCTTTTGGGGTAAGTTACTTTTTAAAAAATTCTCTTTTCTGGTTTAAATTGCCCAACTATGATCTCTAATGTGATGAGCCTTTTAAAATAACACACAGCAATAAATTTCTATGCTGTGGAGAACTATATGTGGCAGACCTCTTAAAATCAAATCTATTCCACAATAAACTGAAGTATTTCAACCCACTGCAGTTGCTTATTACTTTAGAATGCACGCTTTTTCTCTTTGTCTTAGATCACGCTGTACTTTACTCACTAACCTTTGCAAGGTTGTGACTAAGTGCTGTTAAACAGTGCAACTTTCATTTTATTCACTCTCCTTCAGACAAACAATAATGCAACAGAACCAGAAAACAAAATGTTTGGTTAGCAGTAATACAAGCATTTAATAAAACAGTGTGACAGCATTAAAAAAAAAAAAATAAAGATCATTAAGCACATTATTCTATTTCCCTCAGCAGTACGACAATACTGGTAGTTTCTCACTTATTTCCTTACCTTGAATGTGAACAATTCTTTCATGCTCCAGACTTGAGTTGCCAGGGTGAGGTTCAGCCCAACAGACAGAGATCAGCACCAGAAAAAGTAGACTCTTCATCTTTACAGCCAAAAGAATCTTCTTCACTGTAAGGGCATCACAGACGAAGAGGATTGTGAAATTTTGGAAACCTTTACAGTGTTGCACTGCACAACTTGTTAGAGCAGGGATGAGGGTTTTTTGAATGTACTGAACCCATTCAGCTGAAAAAAAGTGACAACAGCTGCTAATTTCTTAAGCATGAATTTAGGAGCATTTTATTGTGGGCTTTAACTATATGAAACTGGCAATCCATATTTAACTCTGCCTGTGCAGAAATGCAACAAGAAAAAAATTTAAAAAGTGCACAGACAAATATTCCTCAGCCAAACTCTTTGCAAGACCACACATAAGCAGTACCTGTGTTTCAAAAGAGCTTCTAGTGTACTTTTGATTTTTCCAGACCTACTCTAGGTCTGGTCTGCAAATACAATTAAAACAATCAAAGCTCTATCACTGTATCTGTATCCACTGCATGATGCAATCTGCTGGTGATAGGTTTTCAAGATTAAAACAATCTTCTGGTAGGTTTTGGCATTTCAATCAAGTCTGCAATTTAACTTAGCAGTCACTGTGGCAAACTTGCTTGAGCTAAGCAGTAAAGATGACAAAACATTTATTAGGCTGACTAGGAAGATCAATTTTACTTCAGATCCACTTACCATTTTAAAAGATGCCTAAACACACAATGAAATATTTGAAACCATGCACAAAGTAGGTTAGAGTTGAATATGCTACCACTGCAGTTGCCCTGATTGATTTTTCATTCATTTCTACCTAGAATGCTGACGCACTAACTGAGTGTGCCAGGTAGGGTCTCTGCAGTCAGCAGAGCTCAGCGCTGCAGGGAAAATCTCTGCCAGCCTCTGAGAAGTAATTAGGCAAATGAGGACCTGAAATAGAAAAGGAGGCATAAAATACAAGAGGTTTTATGTGGAGGGTTCCGGCTGCTGTTTTGTTTTATAGCTATAATTTTTATGAAACTGATTCCTTGAAATAAAAGGTAGCTATTTCCCAACTTTGCCTTTCAAGAGAGTAGGATTCCCCCCCCCACCATCAGATAGTGGTAGCGTTATTAATTTGCATCTTCTCAAATACAGGGAGAAATTTTTTCCCCCTTTTCTCCTCTATCAGAGCTAGAAACACATAAAATTTACAGAGTACTCAGTCAAAGCCTGGGTGAAGGTGTGAGCTTTGGAAGCAGTCCCCTACCCCAAAGAGACACAAACACTGACGTGCTTCAAGTCCAGATCGAAATGTGGTAACGTGAACCAACCTCTGCTACAGACAGAAATGCAGAAACGCTATTGCCATTTTCTCATATCAGAACATGCACATTACTTGCCTGCCCTTCCATTTCTTCAAAGCCAGTTTGGGTAGGAGTTCAGAGCCAATTCAGCATCCCTTAATCCTTCCTGTGGAGTGCCTAGAGGTAGGACAAGTGCTGGCTGCACTCTCTTTCCCAGGTGGTCCACGCTCAGTAACTCAAGCCTCTCCAGCCACTCCCTCTTTCCTGGAAAGCTTGGGAGGCTGATGACCTCCACTGGGAGAGCAAGGACAGATGTGGCTCCCTCTAGAGCACATCAGCCCGACCTGGGCTGGCAGGAGGGGTCACCCCGGGGCAGCTCGTGTGACACCACCCTGCTCTGTCCCTCGCAAACCCCAGACCGGCCGTGCCAGGTGTGTTCTCTCAGACTGAAAAACGTTTTGGGGTCTGGGGTGGTTTGGCTGTTGGCTAACACCTGAAAATTATTTATTATTGATGGTTTTTATTGATTTAGGGATTGTCTAACAAAGAAGGTTTGATTTTGAGGGTAGGGTCTGTGGGAGTGTTGCCACCTCCACCTGCAGCTCGGATGCAAAACCTCCTGGGCTCTGTGGGTAAGGGGAAGGTGCACAGGGGCTCTGCATTTTGCCTTTATTTCTTTCCACAAATCTGCCCTTTTCTGTGGCACTGGTGAAAAGAAACAGCCACAGGGCCTTTCCTGGGGACAGCACCCCCATCCTGACCAAGCACTGTGTGCACAGGGAGTGCAGCTCTGCTGAGGAGTGAGAGTTTCCTTCTGCTTACATGGATGGAGAGCTCCACACAGCCCTCCTTTCCTTGTCTAAGTCTCCCTAAATTGGGGGAAATTCCTCCATGCAGCACCATCGGGTGATGACTTTCACAACAAATAATTTCAGGGTGAAGGATACACCTTTTGGGGATATTTACCTGTACCTTCAGGCAAACATGGTGTTACTCTGTGGAGTTTATGTGACAACATCACGCAGGATGAGAGGCAGGGCAGTGATGACCTGGAGATCTGTTATCCCTTTTCCTCAATATCCACCTGAACAATCTCATATGCCACATGCCCAGACACAGCAACCTTGTGGTTGCAGCTCATCACATTTTTTGGGGGGGTTTGCCTAAAAATTAGCCTTTCAGATTTGTTTGATCAGTTTAGATTGTGCCGTGTGTAGCAGCAGCTGAGGAAATGTGTGCCTGAAGTGAGGAACGACCTGGTACCACTCTCCTCCTGGGATTCCCCACGATGGGAGCGGAGGCACGGAGCCAAAGCTGCGTTACCAGGCCAAGAATCTGACCCCTGGTGCTTTGTAGGTTATCCAAAAAGCAATTAGCCAGAGGAATTCACATCCTCAGCCTCTAGCCAAAGCAATACAAGTCAGACTCCATTTCTGCAGCAGCCTGGGGAGACCTCAGGGGAGACACGATAGGTGTGGATGTTTTCATATTAAAATTAATAAAATCTTGGCTGGGGGAAAGGGATTTTTTTTTTTTTTTTTTTAAAGAAATGGTAAAGATTAGTCATACTCAAGAAATCCACACTGGTTTCAATTACTGCAGTTTGTGAGTCTGCCATCTCCCCGGACAGGGACACAAAGAAGCTGGAAAGCAGTTTTAAAGGGAGAACCTCAAGGCTCAGGGAAGTGTTCAAGGTGACCCTACATTCAGCATTAAAATTCTCAAGAACTGTTCATTCTCAGATACAGTTTGAAGTTCTGACATTAATCACCATTTTTTCATATTTATGTAACCTTAATTCACCTACTACTGGCATATTTAAAAGACTGTAAAGCACTAATATTTGTATTTTAACATAATATTCTGATAATTTACAGAGTATTTTCAAACAATCCCACTGCATAAGTGACCAGCATTTCTCTGAAGGGCTGAGAACTGAAAAATAACATTACCTACCCATGTCTGTTTTGAATAGAATAACATACTATTTTTTTTTTTTTTACTTCTGCATCTGCTTCTAGCTATAGAACATGCAAACATCCACTCTGTGAGGACAAGGTCCATCTCTGTCCCAAGTCTCCAAAATATTGTATTTTGTCTAAATGTTTACATTTCACTCAGAAACCCAGACTAATGTCACAGTCAGTTTGTACCTGGTCAGCGTGGTCAGTGGAAGGGAAGTGAGTGTTTGACTGACCCAGGACGCCTTTTGTCCATTCATTTTTGTTTTTGAATAACCTCCATCTCCTCCAAAGATCTTCCATGCTCCAAACACAAAAGTAAAACACTCATTTCCAGCTACAGACTTGAGACCTCAGTTCACCAAATCTAATAAAAATACACTTTTTCCCACGTTCACTCTCACACCACCTACCCTGGATTTTGCTTTTCACTTATTTTGCTAAGAAGACAAGCTTTTCCCCTTGAAAAACTCCCCCAGGATGATGGAACTAAGGGAAGACGGATTCAGCAGACCGGCCCCCAAGCTAAATTGTTCATGGAAAATAAAAATTTCTGGTGCTGTTATAAAAAAAAAAAGAACAATTGGTGGCATAGGAATGATAATGTTTACATTCTCTCTTAGAATGACTTAGAGGCAGCTTTCCAAGGCCTCCTTCTTCCATGGAACTTCAGTATTGAGGGCAGTTTGTGAGACTGTGTGGGATTTGGGGCCATCTAAGGTGGCAGACGGTCTCTGTCTGGAGAACAGGTTGTCATCGTGGTTCTCCAGCCGTGGGCAGAACAGCTCAGAGCAAAAGCAGCATGACAACCCAAAGACATCTGGAATCCCCTGCAGCCCATTAATTCCCCAGGAGGAATGCTGATAAATTGCTTGCAGAGAGAAAGAAAATGTCTTTATGGTCTTTGAAGTGCCTGCCTTGCATTAGAGATGGAATTTATTCCAGAAACACGGGGTAACGGCACTTTTGTCATTATTTGTAGGGTAGAGTCAAGGTCATGTGGTCTAGAAAATTTGGTGCTCTAGGTTTAATAGAATCAGGGATAAACCAAATGTGTTTTAAGATCTACCCTGGAAGGAATGCTGATCACTCAGTGCCTCCAGTAGTTTTATATCTTGGGTTTTTTTTAAAGCTTTTCTGTTGTTTTTTTTAATTTTATTTTCAATAGTGATCCCTATAAATATGTTTTTAATTCACGAGTTTGGATGTTTTTGCTGGAACTATTGCAATGGGGTGTTTTTTTTTGACAACAGAAAAAGATAAATCTGCTTTTTGCTTTATAAATTATAGTATTTTTTTGTAGTCCCTTCCTGTAGAGAAAGCTTTTGCTACAATCTCCACCCATCAGTGGCCTTCAAAAAACTGACAGCTGTCTCTCCAGACAGATTGTGCTTGTATTCTGACATCATCTCCATCAAAAGAAGTCTTGAGCTTGCAAGCATGGAGATCACTGGGAGTCAGTGAGAAAACTTGATCTCTCTCCCTCATTTTCTTTGCTTTTTGGTCATATTTACCAACTTAGCTTTTCAGCAGGGCTTTTCTGCTCCTCAGGTCCTGCACAGTTACCTACACCTTGTCTTCAAGGTGATTTCTTGGTGGCAGGAACATTTCCCACTGCCTTACAAACTTCTGCAAGGCCACTTGCCTTGGGAAGTTCTGCCAGGGTTTTTTCATCTCTGCCCTTCACCCATTTTGGTGTTTCAGGCTCTGCCTGTTCTTGCCTGGATGCTTGGATTTCTACAGGGACATAAATGTCTTAAATTTCTGGTGCTGTATCCCCCTGCCAAAGGCAAATGAAAACTCGGTGTCTGTCTTCTTTAGACAAAAAAAACCAAAAACCCAAAACCCAAA
>VZTX01023238.1:16321-37694 GCA_013400915.1 Pardalotus punctatus
AAAAAAAAACCAAACCCAAAACCCCAACCCCCCCCCCCCCAAACTCGTGTATCAAATAACATTAGGCAGTTTTTTACAAACTGTTCTTTTAACTTGTTTACAATATGATTATATTATTAACTATTATCATTATAATTGCTGTCTTTGGGAGCTTTAACTGCCTTTCTGTACCTAAAGCAGTTGTGGCAGAGTCCTGCTTTAAATGGAATGCTTAGTCCAATCCACCTTCCTTTTCTAATCAGACAGAATTTTTGAGGTTTTTGTGTGCAGTGAAATGGGAAGGAATTTACCCAAAGCCCATTCGGGCTAGTTGACATTTTTGAAATTTAATTAATTAGGGTGAGAGTGGGACATTTGAGTAGGGAGGGTGTGGGATTGTGGGTCCCCACTAGCAATTTTCAGGTTATTGAGCACCAAAGCAGCACCTCTCCCTGAATTCTGTCAGGCACAGCACCTAGGATGACAAGAAATAGGTTTTTTTTTCTGGCTTTTAGTCTCATTTCAGTTTTCTGTGGTGGGCTTTGAAGCAGACCTAGAAGGTGAATCCACACAAATATTTCAAGTATTCCAAGTATAAGTTTTCTCAAGTATTCCACCAACCATATCACCAGTTTCCACAGGCATATTCCTGGTGGAAAAACTGTTATTGCACGTGGAAAACAAAACGAGCCTCAAACACCAACAAGCCTCAACCCCCCTACAAGGACAGAAAAAAGTTTCTTTTCTGGAAATAAGTCAAAAAGGAATGAATTCTAGAGAACCCCGGAAAATCACCTACTGGTACTCTGTGTATAAATTCCACATCACTGCAGGCAGCTGGTTTTGAAACTCATTCAGAATTTTCAATCACTCAAACCAAATGTTCTGATCACCACCTCAAATTCAGTCTTAGACTTTTTGCCTAGGAAATATGGTAAAAGTCTTAGGAATGTTAGGAAACAGTCCATGTAATGATGACACTTTGAGATGTGGAAAGAGGCCAGGTGCCCTCTGTTTTACCCAAGGGAGGTGCAGCATCTCCTTTCTGACTGTCCCACAATTAATTTGGTGGAGTCCAAATTTTCCCTTTCCCCAGCCGAGCCGACGGTACCGGCAATATAAAAATTGAAATTAAAAACATTAACAGTGCCTTCACATCCTTCAAGAATACCACTCTGTGAGAGAGCAGTTGCACTGCCAGACTTCCTGAGTGGGAGCTGCTGCCAGCCTGCTGTAAGGAATTACTGGCCATATAACATTTTTGTCATGGATCCTGGTGCAAAGCATAAAACAGGACTCCTTGTCCAGCCAACCATGAGAACTTAGTCCTGTCCTCCCTCTTTCTTTTTTTTTTTTCCTTGTGGTCTGAGAGTTGCGCTGTCTGCACTTTCAGTGTCATTGAGAATGACTTTAAGAAGCCACTCAGTTTCCTAAAGAAATAATAACAATGATTTAATGCTCTGCATATTTTCAAACTGCTGTTCCACGTTGCCAGTGCAAGCCCCTGTTGAATCATTGCTCCTAAGAAGGTAAACACTTTAATTGTACAACAGCACTGTTTTCATCAAACATCTGCTTCTTACTGCAAATATACGTGAGTTTTCTTTGGACATTTGGTGGTGAAGAATTAGCTGCGGGTGCAGGCAGATCAAAGCCATATGGGGATCACTTGTGAAAGCACAACTCTTTCAGCAATTTTTTAATTGAATTAATCTGCAATCAATGGCAAAACATACTTTCTCCTGAGATCAGTTGTGCTAAAGAGAGGGGAGGTCTAGGGGTTAGGCCATGGGTTCAGAGTTTGGGGGACATGAGTTCAACCCTGCCCCCTCTACCCTCCATGTGGCACCTCAGGGACAAGGTAGACGTGATGGGGAGGATTAATTTTCTGTTTCTAAGCCCCCTGTTGGTGACACCATGATGATATATTTTGTTGCTCAAAGGGTCTTGTGGAAATTATATTTTTGCAGTGAGGAGGAGCTGCGGCGTCGCTGCAATGAGACTTTTTCAGTGCCCAGAGCAGAACGGGACTCCTTCGTGACCCCACCATGGAAAAACACCACACATTTCCACATGCTGAAGCCCTGTGTGGCAGCTGACCTCATCTTTACACACAGAAAATCTTTCAGATGTCCACTTGTACCATTTTCCCACTCCCCGCTTTTCTTAAATATCTTTTCATTGCAGCGTATCTCAAGCCTGAGAGCACTGGAAAAACACATGAGCCGTATGATTGTTAAGTAAAGTCTTGTTAGCTAAATGCTGTTGAAAACAAATAATGAACATTTGTAAGACTGTGGATGTTTGTAAGAAAATCTATCCAGACAAAGTCAACCCTTTCAAACTTTAATAAGAGTAAACAGTGTCACCTCAGTATTATGCATACACCTTTTTTTTTTTTTTCTTTTGGCTTGGTTTACAAAAGAATCAACAATAGTAAGAATACAACAAATTCAAATTATGGTCTGAAAACCATTTTTTGTTTTGAGTCCAAAAACATGACTCATTTATTTAAAAAAAACAACAAGTTCTTTGCTGTTTACAGCAATGATAACAGAGACTTACACAATATCCTTGGTAAGTCAGATGTGACAAAATGACAAAAATTACTATTTTTTCAAAGGTCCAGACTGTATATCTGAAGCTGCAGATACTGACACATAGAGACTGCCTTTCTGAACTTTGAACTAAATAAGTTAAAAGCAATTCTAGAAAAAAATAGGAAAAGGATTGTTGGGCTCAAGAGGAAAGGACAATAATTTGAAAGCTGAAGCTGCAAACTGACAGTCCTGAAGAAATCCATCTGGGAGGGAATGGTTCTTCATGACATGTGAATGCTAAATGTGCCAGCAGTGCAGAGAAGCCTCACCAGCCACTGATCTCACCTGAGCAGTTCTGTCTGGACAAGGACTTGAAAAGAAAGCACCAGAACATCGGCTGTGACTCAACATGGGAGACTGAGGAAGAGATCAGGTTTAAGGCGGTAGAGAATTTTAAAAATGCAGGTGATATCGTTGTGCAGAACCTCGGAACTTTGCCTCAGAGCAGCGCCAGAGGAGCCCAAGGAAGGGAATGAGCACCGTGGCACCAGAATGAGTGGGTGGCTGGCTGGCCTCGAAGTGTTGAAACAGAAAATGGAAGTTTTGGCAACAGGGCTGGCCTGGAGCATCACAGAGCTGGGGTGCCCAGCGCCCTTCACCGTCACCTTGGCAATCTCTGCTCCCTCCCCGTGCCGCTGGCAGCACCTTCAGGCAGACTGCCCATGTTCCTCATCCCTGGGATGGGGAGGTGGGTGCTTGGAACGGGACACAGTCAGGCAAGGGGTTACTGGGGCAACCAGAGGAAAGGAAAACCCATTTATAAAAGGAGGCCAAAAGAGCTTGCCTTGGTTAGTTGGGCAAAACACATCTCAGCAAGATGTAATTGCTCTCTATAAATATATCAGACAGAAAATGCCAGAGAAGTTAAAGACTATTTCATCTAAGAGTTGGGAAATGAACTAGTGGGCTATAAATAAGTTTAAACTGGAAATGATACAGTTTTAAAGATGTAGAAAATCTTCACAGCCTTCATAAAGACATATTAGTGTAGAGGAGAGAAACACAGCTAGTTTTAAATCAGAACTTGATTGCTTTGTGAAAAACTGTCTGGGATCAAGGGGAATGTGGGTAGGAGAGGACTAGGTTATGACATTGGGGATCCCTTTTTTTTGTTCTCATGTACCTGATTTTTGGCAAAAACCTCAATATAAGTAGGTCAATCGATTCCTATTTCAAGCAGAATTTTTTTTTTCTTCTTCCTCATGACAGGTCCAAACTCTCCTGGTTACTGCGGTTAACGACACGATTGAGCACTTTCAGATGGAGCTTCCTATTGATCTGCACAGAGCCACAAACCTGTTCCCAGGAACGCTCAGCACTGCCAGCAAAGCACCTTTCTCATTACTGGGACTTCTCGCAGGAGACACCTCCACGCAGTTCTAATGCTCTCACGGTGTCTGACTCCACTAAGTTCCTAAGTGGACTCCTTGCTTTAGGCTTTTCCCCCCCGATAAGGATCATTAAATCTCTGCAAATGAAATGGAGGCACTTGTGGCTTTGATGGCTTGGCTGCTGGGATGCTCGGTCATGCAGGAGGTTTCTCCCCGCCTGCTGCAGTGGTTATGTGCAAGATGTGAGGAGGACAGCCCTCACATCCCAGAGGTGTGGCAGAGAGAAAGGAAAATGGCAGATCCATTTCCACTCTGGATCACTAAGGGTGACTCAGTCGTGAAAATAAAGATAATTGCAGCTCACGCTTGAAAATCAAAGGTGTAACACGAGAAAAAATGCAGGAACTCCCTCGAACGCACTACCCTGGTTTGACATCCTCAAAATGGAAAACCACAATGGTCTGAGCGAATTTCAGGATATGCAAAACAGAGAATTAAGATTCACTGTATAATTTGCAACTGCTTGATAAAATCGTGATGCAGAACATATCATGGCAAATAAAAACCTCTCAAGCTGCGCAAGCAGAAGGGCTTGCAGAGCAGGCATTTTAGTGCACCTAGAACAACTACAAATTGCATCATATTTTAGGTTCAGATGTATATCCAGACGTTGGAAGACGTGATTGAAGGGTCTATACCTAGGAGGCACATTCCACAGTAGAAAAGCGACATATATTAAGAAAAAGAAATTATGGAAAACCACGAACAGGAGAAAGTTGAGTTTAGTATACACAGAGATTGAGAGAAGCGAAGTCTAAGGATGGGTTTTAATTTGTAGAGTTCTGACATGAAACAGAAGACATTAAAAAAAAAAAATCAACATAATTGGTAAATGAACTGTCTTGAGACTTATTTTTGGCTGCCAGCAATATCTGCTGGCTTATGGTCAGCTCTTAAGATAAAGTGAACCTGTGCAGATTTCAGAGAAAAGCCCGAGCAAACCAAACCAAAAAATTCACCCAACAGCAGGTTCTCTTGACAATCTCTGACTGGAAAACTCAGTTCACAACGAAATTGTATGGATCAGGTCTAAGCCAGGCAAGGCCATACGCTGGTTTAATCAACAAGAATACCCACATTAGTAGCCTGAAAATGAGCTGTGTTTCTGAGATGCAACTTTAAATAAATGGCAAATGGATAGGATTCACCTTTTTGCAAGCTCCCCTGAACTTAGTTAATTACAGGGATCAGCAATTCTACAGTCACCCAGCACAAACGCCAGGCTTTTGTTGGTGCTTTTATGTCCTGGGACTATGCAGGCTGTTTTTCAGCTTCAGAGACATTATTCCTGGCAATTACAGGTGATCACTGGACAGGGTGAGGCTGACTTTTGTCTTGACACATTATAGCCATTCTCTATTCTCTTTTTTTCTTTTTTTTTTTTTTTTTCCAGTTACTAAATCCTCACTGAGTTTTCACACTAAACACCTGCCCCAGAGACAATGAAAAAATTTCCATAATAACCTCCATTCTGTGAAAACAAGGGTGTTAAAACTGGCCTGGGGTGAAGCACTGAAAAGCAGTAGAAACAATGCATCTCCAAAACTTCCTGAATGGAGAATCCCTGCCCCAAAGTGCTGCTTTTGGAAAAAGGATTGGTTTCCACTTTGGTGTGCTAATGGCAGGGGTTGTTGCCACCACCAGCCTTCATTGAACCCACAGGGAAGAGAGGAGAACAGGAGGATCTGCTGAGGATTTCCCTGAAAAGCTGGTATTCCTGCTCATTTCTCCTCAGAGGCTCCACTGTTAGTTCCATGGAATACTTGTAATTTTTCTCCACAGCACGTGTAACATCACCCACCTCAGGTATTTGTGCATCATCAAGGCTTACTGTTCCCTCATTGCTTTTAGAAGTTAGGGTTGTGATTTTCTACCAGGACCGTAAATTATCAAATAAATTAACTGAGAAACTGACTCCTGCTTAGGCCAGCTTTCATCTCAGTGACATGTCAGAATTTCCCAAGCCACAAAAACTGAAGAGCACATGGGGCATGGGACCCTGCTCTAGGATCTCTCACTTACCAGGAGTTTAAATCTTGCGGGGTCAGCCCAGATTCATTTCTTTCTCAGAGGCCAAAGGCACAGATTCCCTTCCATCCAAAAGTCAGTGTTTGCAGTCTGAGTGCTGCTCTCCAGGCTGTTTTGCCAGGACAGGGTTTTTAAAGACTCACATAGCAGGGGTTTAAAAAAAAAGAGCCCCAAATTCCCAAACCCATCCCCGTGAAGTGCTCCATAAACCAACCCCAGCACAGCTCCACCTCCCAGCCTGAGGGCTGCCAAACTGAACTGGGAGCTGCACTAATCCCTAATTAAATTTAATCTACGCTAGAGAGGGTCTGTTGATTTAACTAGATAGGTAGAGAGATGCTGACAGGTCAGTCCTGGTGCAGGCATAGCTCTAAGAGCTAAAAAAAAAAAAAAAAAATCCTCCAAGAGCATAATTGGTAGCAGTTGGTGAGCAAAGGGAACTCTCATTTTGGAAAGCATTTATCTGATCTTACATATTTTTGGATGGGCATCCCAACGTGGGCTGTTGGTAACACTCTGATAAAGCAATAAATGTTTTTGACTGACATGATTGCAACAGTAAAAGTTGGAAAGACTGACCAGTGCGCAGGAAAATTGCCATCCTCTCTCTAGAGATGCCTACTTGGGACAAGGAGAGAAATTTCAGAACACAAAATCTGCAATAATTTCCCTCTGTTTTCCACTCTTGAAGCACCAAGATATGTTATTATCTGCTCTGAAGAAAGAATGACTACTCATGCAGTTATTGTGGGTCCCAGGCAGAAAGTGAATACTTATTTATAAAATATTAACTCTATGTTCTCTGGGACTGGAATCTCACAGGATGGGCTTGAGCAGATCCCAGATGCAGCATCCATGCCCACCCTTGAGTGATGGTTAATCTGTTCCTAAAATGGGCTATCCATGTAGAACAGCTATTTTAACATTCTCACAGGAACTGCACATCCAAGGGGAGAAGAGCTGCTCATTCCAGGGGCCATAGATGCTAATACAGCAAAAAAGTAGCAAAGAAAATGTCATTGATGATGGAAGATTAAAAAATATGGTTCCATTGGCTGATCCATGATATCAATCTTAGAAAATATTCTTGTCTTTTTGGTTAATTTGAGGAATGGATACTATTTAAAAAACAGTTTCATAGCATCAAAATGAAATAACCTGAGAAGCATAAATATAATTGATGAGCTTTTCAATAATCCAGTCTCACTGGAAAGGCTGTAGACAGTAGAAATCTCTTCCCCAAAAAAATCAGGTCATTGCTCTAATTAGATCTGACACAGACATAAGAGCATGCATATAAACCCTGCATTTAATGAAGATAAATTTCTCACCTCCAACGTGCCACTAAAAGATTACACTACACGGAATTAACGCCTTTGAACCCTGCTGTTTTAATCTCAAATTTATACGACACATCTTTTGAGGTGCAGTCATGGATCTGTTTTGTATAAATGCAGGATAAGGACCTTTTTCCTCACATTTACAGACTACCTTGAGGCATTTGGCTTTGATCTTAGCTGGTGTCAGGAGGGAACAATTCCTGCCTTTAGAGGCATCTCAGTCTCGGGGAGTCAGAGTGTCTCAGATGTGCTGCAGGGAAAATCAGTTAAAGAAATGTGATACCTACTCTTCCATGGGAAGAGGACAGCAATTGTGGCAACAAAAGAAGATTTTTTTTGGTGGGGTTCTTTTTTTGGTTTTTTTTTTTTTTTTTTTTCCGCTCTAAGAATGTAGAAGAGGAGCTGAGGGAAGTGAGAAGAACAATTTCGGTTGAGCATCTGACTGGGACCTCAGTCCCCACTATGGTCTACATGGATTATTCAAGGGAAGGCAGTTCCTCCTCAGCTCTAACCCAGCTCCAAATTCCCTTCATTATTACTATAAAAGGACTGGCACACGTATTTTATGAAAGATTTCAAATTGGTCATAAGGAAAGACAAAAAAAAAGCTTTCGGCGCTAATCTTCCACTCCAAACACCTCTGTTTAAATGTCTCAAATTAGATTTTGCTGGAAAAAAGGTACTGGCACACTCATAACCTGACATACTTTCCATTATAAACTCATTTCTACTATAAACTCTGAACATAAAACCTATAAATAGCACCTTGACTACAACTCAGATTTTCCTTACGTGCTCTGAATTCAGCAACAATATTTGGACTCCAGCTGATTTCTTTCTTTATAATTCCTAATACATTCTAACATTCGTTTATTATTTATTTACCTTTTAATAAAGTTTTGCGAGAAACTATTTTCTGTCTCATTGTTCAGTCTGGGGATAAAAGATGTGTTTGCAGGAAAGGCCTCACCCTTGCAGCTTGGGGAGGGACAGAAAACATTCCCTGCTGTGCCATGGCAGAGCAAGCAGTGAATCCCAGGGAGAAACAGCATCCAGGATTGTGGCCCAGGATCCAAATTCTCTGTGCTCACTTCAGACTTCTGCAGCTGTTAAGCACCTAAACTTTCTCAGCCAATTGTGGTTTTTAGCCAAAGTGGTATTCTTTTACCTTTCTTCAGAAAATTTCATCCCCTTTTTGAAAAGTTGTCAATATTCTGCACTGTTCTCCCACCTGTGTGTTCCCCTCCAGCTTCAAAATTCTCCATTCTCGTGCTTGTATCTTGAGAATATCAGACAACAAAATCTAAGAATGTAGCATTCACTAGGACATCGAGAAATGGTTCCTCTAGATGTCCTAAAACACCTGGGACAACGCTACAACCTGAAAAAAAAACTCAAAAAAATCCCTGTGAAAAACAAATCAACTGAAAATGCAAAAACCTACCAAAAAAAAAAAAAAATCCAATGAAACACCCCAAATTTATGAAAATATTTCTGAAGCATGTAAAGATATCTGAGACTTCTGGGCTTGAATGTTTTACAAGGATAAAGCTGTGAAGGCCCAGTTTTCCTTTTGCTGGCCATCAGAAATGAAGGAAAAGCGATTTAATTTTCTAGCACTGACAAAACAGTCCAGTCAAAGAGAAATATTGTTTGGTTTTCAGTGGTTCAACAGCACTGTCTGCACTTCTAGGTCACTGAAGAAAAGTTATTAATTTCACAAGAGACATCCACAGCTATAGCTTCAAGAAACATTTCCAGCAGTTGCAAGGTATCTGAGGGAATATCCTGACCTGGAAATGTTTTCTGGCCACATGTTCCTTCCCAGTCTGTTCCTTGAGTCCCACGGGAGCCCTGTGCAACAGGACAATCATGGCACAGACACTGCAAATAGAGTCTATGCATGGATATTTAGGATTCTCTGCATCATCAGAGAATCACAAGAAAAATGTGTAAGATTTCTCTTTGATTTGAAACTGCTAAATGTGTTCCAGAACACAAGTTTTTTTGGGGGGCCTGGGAGGGGGAATAATAATAATAAAAAAAAAAAAAAAAAAGAATATTTATANGGCCGGGAGGGGGAAAAAAAAAAAAAAAAAAAAAAAAAAAAAAGTATATTTATAAATTTCAACTTCATGCTCACTTACATGAGTATTGTCCATGTTCCTATTTGTGCCAAAGAAGTGAAAATATAGCAACAGAAGTGTAGCAATTGCTGTTTAAACACAGCACAATTAATGACTTTATGGGTTATGTCTTTTCCAGCTCTATATCCAAATTCATGTTGGCTTTCCTGAAACCCCAAGAAACGACCTCTCCCACGTGCTGAAATCTTGAATACACTGAATTAACTAAAATCTTTGTTATTATCTCATGCAATAAATAAAGGTGAACTTTATTTTTTGACGTCTTTATCAAGCACATACCCACAGAAAATTCTGCAGAGCAAGAGTGGGCGATGCTGGATAGAACCAGCCCAGGGTGCTCGCATTACTGAACCCTTCCTTCAGCACAGGGAGGAACAAAACCCTCACAAAACCAGAAATTCATGCAAATCATCCAATCCAGGGAGACGGGACATATTACAAGATATATCAACAGGATTAGAAGGATGCTGATGGCCAGTGGGAGAAACAATTTCACCTGCCTTGCATAAAAGTACTTAAAATCCTTCTCCTCACGTCTACAAATCTATAAATTAGTAATTTCAGGAGCTATACATACTTTAGAAGGAAAATGAAGCCAGAAAATCAAAAGGAATATTATTGGCCTCTGAGTCAACGAGTCAGAAGATATTAGCATACACAGCCCTCACTGTAATTATTCAAGATTTTTCAGGCTGCTGTATTAACCTTTAGAAAAGTAAATAGTGGGGAGTTGCATGACTACTTTCAACAGAGCGTGAGCCAGAGCTGCCTTTTTTGTCTTCTGGAGGAAGAAAAATAACCTCATTGCTCGTGCCATTTTGACCAGATTTTTATTTGCCTTTAAATATGTAGACATTCAAATCCTGGTAAGGTGAATGCACAGTATTCACATACAATATATCTTAAACACAGTGAATAATGGAGGCTCCTTTGAATTCAAAAAGGTGCATAATTTTCCATATATAATTGCTATACAACCTATTTTTTTAGCTTTAATTTTGATCACTAAAACATGTCATTTATAGGTGACAAACTGTACAAAATTTATGTAGGTTTTACTGTTGTTTCTGCATCTTCCCTGTGTAATTTTTTGTACTTTTGTATTTTTCCCTAGAAGCAAGCTGGAAAGTTTCTGGGGCAGATGTTTACCTTTTTTTTTATAAAACCTAAATGATTCCCAGTACTCTCAGGCAGTCCAGATTCTTTTATTTCACTCTCATTCACTTTCCTGGAGTCTGTAACATAGAGACATCTCTTCTGTATCTGGAATAATGATTCTTTGAGTTGCTACAGAAGATGGTAGCCCAAATCAATATCAATGCTGAGAATTATTCCAGCTTTTAAAAAAACTGTTGCTTTGGGCTCAGTGTCCGTGATTCAACGTCTCACCAGAGCTCACAAACTCTGCTGGAACCACAAGTTTGAATGAAAAACACTGATCTGGCACCAACTGAGCAGTGATTGATAATAAGGATGTACTTTTCATGCAGTTCCTCTGGAATTCCCTCATTACAATCCCTCCCAAAGCCATTGCAGACGGCTGGCATGAAGGAAGATACTTCCTGGGGTAGTGTCACAAGGAAAAATAAATTTGGCCCTGGGCTGGAAAGCAATAATTGGGCTGTCTCTGCTGAGCTGGCTGCACAGCCACACTTTGTAGGTGACTCTGTACCACCACCAGATAAACTGCTGAGGCTGCCTGCGTGAAAATGTGCGTTTTCACACCAGCCCTGTGAACAGGGGAAGTTTTATCATCCCACCTCGGTGGATGGAGGAATGAAGGGCTAAGAGCCTCCAACTTATTCAAAGTCACGCAGGGATTTAGGTCTGAGCAGGGGACTGAGACAACGCTTCACCAGCAGCAGTAAAATATCCTTACAGCAAAATGTCCTGACTACTCAGCAGTACCCTCTTTCCCATTAAAAGCAACACATAATTAAAAGATAACAATTAATACTTGTTTTCAGGTGCCTGAATCTCAAATTGATGTCGCACTACGTTCTCTGCTAGCACAGCAAGTTGTCTCCTCGGAGCTGTGAGGAGTTAGGGTGGCAATAATGATGCCCTGGAAGTCCTCTGTGATCTCTCCATTATGCACTGAGTAGTTATTGAGAGAGACACAGATAATGAGGTGCTGGGCTCCAGCTTTTCGATAATCCCTAGAATAAATTTTGATAAACCCAGATTTTCGATAAATCACCCCAGAATTCCTGCAGCGGTGGCATGATAAACTATTAGCAGGTTTTGTTGTTTTCTGTGGTGTGCCCGTGGACCTTCGGCCACCCTCTGCTGATGTTGATTTGGGAAGGAGGGAAGCAAAGGTCAGCATCGAGGGTGAATCTGTTGTCTCATCCCTCACTGTCCGGGCAGGGCTCAGTGGGATACATCCAAGGGCATTTCGAGATGAAGGATTAGCGCTTCCAAAGGCTCTTCCAGCACTGAATCAAGCACCCACAGCTTCCTGAGCCAGTCTGGAGATGCTGAGCAGTTCAGTGCTGGGGAATTGCGTTAAAGGTCAAAGCCAGGAGAAATTAAGGGCTGGGTGATAACAAATGGAAGACTCAGTCAGGAAACGGAGTAAATGAGCCTTGTGTTTTCTGGTTGCTGTCCTGCTTTGCTCCCTTCCCTACTTTCAGTTAAATGCAGTTCTAAGAAGACTTTTCTGCATTTCACAGCAGGGCCTACCGTGCACAGAAGAGCTGAGCTTCCTCCTCACACCTCAATTCTCGAAAAGCAATACTGCAATTTTGATACATTTCGCTCTTTCCCGCTATTTTTGCCCTTCTTCCTTGAAAGGCGGCAAAAAATAAACCTAAATAAACCTGCTAAACTGGAGCTTCAGCATAGTTTTGCAATATCTTCTCCCTTTTTTATTCTATATTCTCTCTAATTTGCTTCCTCAGTTCCTATGTTTGAGCTTTCCATTGTGAGCACAAAGGCCAAAAGACTTTTCCTACTGGGAGTCAAGACTCTTATCTGATGTTATGGCTTCAAAACTGATGACCTAATAAAGAAAACCCACCAAATGTTATGAGAATTTCTTTTTTTTGTGCTTTCTAGGCCATCTGCCATATTTAAGCTTCCATGACAGAGGAATATGAACCAAATTTTCCTTGAGGTAAGCCCACATGTATTTCCTGTGTGTTCTGTTATCCTTATTAAAGCCTGGGAAGAGTTGATGTACCCACAGGGAATCAGAATTGCCTTTTTCACGATTTCCTAAAATGACAATATGCATCCTAAAAACATGGGAATAAAAAGTTATGGCTGTTGACTAGAAGAGTGTTTAATTTGTCCTTTTGCTCATAGCTGTTTGCACATTTTAACTGAATTTGGAAACATTTAATCACAAAAGAAGACGAGTATTCTTGCATCTGGTTTTCCTCGACAACAAAGACCATCTATAAATTTTCCTGATAATGGGATTGGGACTCCACAGCCAACAGAGCCATTCCTCATGGGTGGCATAAACAGAAAGGTGAAATTATTGAACCAGGATCCTGGATTTCTAGTGACTTTGGGTCACAATGTAGGGAATATTCAAGTCTGACACAAGGAATATGCCAAACTGGCTATTTGGAGTCAAAGGAGCTCAAAGATTGCGTGGTTCCACATCAGAAACCTCCACCTCCTTCCTTCTTTTCAGATATTTTTCAGGGTGAGCTCTTGCCCTCCACCATGGGGTCACCATTTTTACACTTACATTTGTAAGATTTTGTTTTATTTTTATGTGATAAACTCAATATAAACTGGACAGTTGGTACTAATACATATACATATATATATATATTTTAAAGGCATAAACCTTGTCAATTATTGTTCCATGGCAGTTTCTGAAGTTATAACATTGAAAAGCAGAATTGATGGATATCATTGCATATAGAAGGAGGGTTGTTTTCCAACATGATTATTTTGCACCCTGAAAATCACAGAAATAAACACAAATTTGCTGAAACCTGTGTTCAGCTGGAAGTAAAGCCACATTTCCACAGTACAGTGTCAGGAAACTGCTGAAGTCCAAACAAAAAAATTATGATAATTCATTAATGATGCAGAAATCAACCAGCATTCCTCAGCTAAAATCAGAACCTCCATCAACCATCAGACACAGCAAGCATGTCACCCTTACAATATGACTTGACAGGATCTGTGTCTCCTGGAAATAAATGTCTGCATTTTCCCTTGACCCTTACAGAGTTTTCCCTAAGTGTGGTAGTTTAACTTTCTGTAGACGACCATTATTCCTTGGCAAAATCCTAGTTAAGGGATGATATATCATAATTCTCTGCATAATTTTTGCTGCTTGGTATGCCTGGAAAAGAAGTAAATCTGAAGTTTCTGTCAGCTTGGTTTGTAAAATGGATCACTCAGCACAGTGATGTTCAGTGGTGAGGATGCCTCTGCTGTCTGAGATTTGCAGTACATGATTGAAAATAAATAATTTTCAAGTTTTGTGCACCGCAAATGAGTTTTAAAGTCAGGTTGGGCTGAACTGTGTCCGCTAAGATCTTGTATTTGAATGGCCTTGTTCAAGAGCAGGGTTTTTTGATTTGGTCACGAAGTGTCAGCACTCATTTACTTCTTTAAATTTTGTTAAATATTTTTCTGCTTGTTTAGATGTCAAAGTGTCTTTGTAGGTTGTTGTATCAGTGTCTCAGTGTACCACAGCCTGGTTTTTTTGAAAATATAATTTTCCTGGGTTTTTTTCCCCTCCAGTCAAGCAAAACCATTTCAGCTTCAAAGCTTCCAAAATAATTCTCGTCTCTTCGTACTTTGCATGTTCTAAAAACTTAGGAGTATTTTCTATTCCCTTATCCAAGTCAGTAATGAAGACCTTGAAGAGCACCAACGCTGAGCAGCCCTGGTGAAACCCCATTTGAAATGTTCTTCTGTTGTCACGGGGAGCTATTTATTTCCTAACCAGTTTTGAAAACATGTCACACTGGTTTTGTCAAGAAAATATCCCCCCAGCCTGCTTATGAAGACGTTAAACTCGTCACTGCTCTTCTGCCATCCTGCTGGGGAAATGGCCTGCTGGACCTGAGAGTTTTTCTTATTGTCTGATTTGATCAGAGCAGAACTCACATTAAAATGCTGATGGAGCCGGCCATGGAGGTTGCTTTGGGAAAAATGGAATGGCTGCATGATTTCCTCAGATTTCTCATGGGGGAAAACATGAAATGCCTGGAAAATGGAGCAAAACCCCCTTCATTGGATGCATTTATTGCATCAGTAAAAGCTGGATTACTGCTCTCTCTCTCTCCACTTTCTCAGCTGGGCCAAATCTAGAAAATACTTGGGAGGTCAACATCTTTGCTGTTTTTCCTCGGTTCTTGGCTCACAGAGGTGGCCATGAAGTCCCCACAGCACACAAAAACAACGTGGCGTGATAAATGTGACCAGGCACACCACCAGACGCACAGGCACTGCATTTACACAGCTTTGGGAATGATTTAGGTTGGAGAAGAATTCAAGATCATCAGGTTTATTTACAGTGCACCAGTGTAAATGGGTTCTAATTAAACCAATCAAAGAATAAACACAGCAACAACTGAAAAAACCCAACCCAAACCAAAAAATGTGTGTGTCTGCTTGACTTGCTAATAGAAGCTGAATCATGTTTTGTGCCGCGTTTTAGATCTACATAATCAAAACTATCAGAGAAACAAGTCACAAAACCTCAGCAAAACCTGACATTTTGCTTCAGACATTTGAAAATCCAGAAACGTGGTTTTTCTGAAAATAACAATGTGCACATAAATCTTCCAGGTTAAGCATGAAATCAAAATCCTGGACCTTCTTCAGCAGAGGAACCACCACACCTCCTGTAACATTATTTTTCTCTGATATGGTCCTTATAAATCTCTTGGTTGGCCCCAACATGCCAATGTTTTCACATTTTTCAGCGAGCTTTTCCTATTTCTAGGCAGTATTAATTTTATGTGGCTCAGGGGTGGTTTTCTTTTTTGCCCGAAAATATGTTTATGGAAAAAAAACACCCAAGCAACAACCACATAAACATATTGGAGTGCAGCATGCTAATGAATAGGTGGGTAGTTAGTTTCGATTGGAGAGTTTGGGAAGTTATTTTAGCAATGAAAATGGGGTTTTTTTCCTACATGAATCAGTTATTTCTTCCACAGGTGCAGGCCTTGATTCCTCTACTCTTTGCAAACGAGCAGTTTTGCTGAATGCTTTATTGACATCACTGAGGAACTTACAGCTATAAAACTGAACAGATTTGCAGTTCAGGAGCTTTATGTGCTGCTTCCTGATCAGCCATGTGTGGTACTACGTATGCAAATAGATGATTAGTTTTATTCACCGAGGCCTCTTTGATTTTCTGTTGATTTCACTGAGTTCTCTGTGAGAGTAATGTTCCTCATCCATGATTTTTCTGGATCAGAATCTCACAGAGCAGTGGTGCAGACACAGATGAACACAAACTGCCACTTCTCTGTGTGTGTGGGCATCACTGCACGAGAGGAATTCTGAACATTAAAAAGTATTAATCGCAATAAATGTAGGTATTCCTCATGGTTGACACCAATTGGGTACAACCTGAGTTACCAGGTACCACAACACAACAAAATCAACAGATGACGTTCAAAAAACCCTTTAATTTACCCACTTGAAATAAGCACAGAGCAATATTGATCAAACCCAAATCGGAGCTGTCTCTAAGTGACCCCATGGCAGCGGAGCTGGAACCAGATCACCTGTAAGGGCTCTTCCAACCCAAATCATTCCGCATTTCTACCTTTTCCCTCTTCTTACATTGAAATCTTTGCTTCCTACCACCTCAGATTTCTGTCAAACACATTTCCATCCTAACCTGCCCCCACATCCCACATGTTCCTGCACGTGTTTAAGGTAATTAGAAGATGTTATTAATGGAAGGATGTCCCAAGATAATGTTCTCCTGCACTGAGACAAATGCCAAGATGATGTTTTTTGGAGCAAAACACATATCCAGGGACGTTCTTGTGGTCTCGTGACCTTTTTCCTGCCATGCCAGACCATTAATGGTGCAGATTTTGCCCTGATTTGCAGGTCCAGGCAGGGCAGGACAGACGGGAAAGGAAAGGCAGAGCACCTGAGGGATGCAGGTTTTCCTGTCCCCACATCCCACATGTTCCTGCACGTGTTTAAGGTAATTAGAAGATGTTATTAATGGAAGGATGTCCCAAGATAATGTTCTCCTGCACTGAGACAAATGCCAAGATGATGTTTTTTGGAGCAAAACACATATCCAGGGACGTTCTTGTGGTCTCGTGACCTTTTTCCTGCCATGCCAGACCATTAATGGTGCAGATTTTGCCCTGATTTGCAGCACCAGGCAGGGCAGGACTGATGGGAAAGGCAGAGCACCTGAGGGGCGCAGGGTTGAGTCAATCAGCCCCCTTGCTGCTGCCGTATTTTACATTCCTGGTCCCTAATTCACAAACTTTTCCTGATTAATGGGACAGCAGACTTTAGCCATTAACTCGGGATCGTGTTTACAACCTCCTGTGGCAATGTTTCATGCCGGCCTTGGGAAAAGATTCCAGGGCAGTCAGTGCCGGCTGCTGCTGTGTGGCTTCCGCATGCATGCTTTAAATGTTTGTTTTTGGAGGTGCTGGTCGGGTTTGGGACACCCATCCTGTTGTCCTAATCTAAAGAAAACAGAAAATGTGTTTCCAAAGCTGAGAGGACGAAGAGGACACAGGAATTGTCTGCTCTGCCGAGTGTGACATTGCCATTTGATTTACTGCTCAGCAGTGAAAATCAGGAGAAAGTGAGGCACAGGGAGCTTGATTTTGCCACGTATTTTAATATTTTTTTGCTCCAATAGCCACTGTGGTATTTATTTTAAAATGTAGGATCAGAACCATGGATTTTAAAAAAGTACAAGCCTTTAAACTGGCCACATAACCATAAATCCTATCACAAAGTACAACCAGATGCATATTTCCCTGATTAACACCTTGTCATTGGATGGGATCCTTTTTAGAGCTGTAAGAACTGACAACACCTGAATACCTGCTCCTGAATAAAATGTAATTTTCCTTTCCCCAGTAAAAAAGAAAATTTAAGCTATGAGTGTGTCTGATGTCTGAGGAAGGTGGAGATAAATGGCAGGTGAAAAAAAAAAAAAGGGTTATGATGTTTTTTCAGCTATCAGAAATAATAAATTTTCTTGATCTATGCTTATCATTGATACAATATTCAGGGACAAAACAAAGAAGGGGTTTACAAAAACACATCTTATGTGATAAAAGACTTTTGGATGGAGCTTTGAAATCCTGGCTGCTGGACACAACTTCTCCTGACAAAATATTTGTACGGAAATGTCTTCACTAACAGCTCAGTGTATCAAACTGAGGGTTAAGTTGTGGCTGAGTGCTTAAAAAAATCTCTGCAAATAGATGTTAGTGACAAATTATAAATAAAACCTCAACTGATTTTTTATCAAGTCTAATAAGCACTTAAAACACACAGATAACCTCCCCTAAAAGTCTAATTAAAAACCAAACAAACAGACGGCTGATTTTCTTTTTTAATGGCAAACTCAAATGAAACTAACCACTTACAGTTAAATTGCACCTGAATTAGTTACAGATGCTGCGAGTAACAGAAAATTCTGCCAAAAAACTAGGCCATATCCACTAGGTGGCATTCAGTGACCGCGTTTGGGCCGCCTTATCTCCACAAAACCTCATTCATACGGCAGATAAAGAGCTGCATTATTAATTTATACCACTGCATCCACTCTACACCTAATATTTGTTTAGCCAGCTGTTTCCTCTAATCCTCCTTAAACACCATTGATTGAAATCCTAAGTATATTCAGACTTTTTTTTTAGGGTTTTTTTTTTTTTTTAGTTTTTTTTAATTTTTTTTTTTTACCCAAAGAACATTTTGTTACCTACAAGTTACAAGCTGCCTTTTCAAGTGCAGGACTGTGTGCTACAGTTCCTAGCAGCAGAGACAGAATGTCTAATACTTCCTCACAAGCAACAGAAGCAGCTTGTCACATGAAAAATAACTTTTTCTCCCCACAAAATTTTTCATTTTCATAGAGTTTAAGCAACGGAATACACTGTCAGGTTTACAATGAAACAGAAATGCAAAATATTTCAACTTCCAGGAATAGTTTAAGTGCTGCTTCAGTGAAAAAGCAAATGAAAGGCAGAAAACATTAATTCCAGTTTTCACACTTTAATCCTTGCAGTGAATTGGAAAAGTTTTAATATATTTAAATGTAAGCAATTGCAAAGTCTTTCTTCACTTGAGGATCTCAAAACACTTTTTAAAGGGTGGTCCATATTGCTTCCAGATTTTTTACTGAGGGGCAAGGAGGTTAAGCGACTTCATTAAGTATTGATAACAGTTCTTTTGGCTCCAGGCGCTGACCAAGAGTGGACAAAAATGTTCTTTTTAGTCACATATCAGCATAAAATCAGAAATCTTGGGGATCTACAGCAGAAAACAGTCTTCTTACCAGTTTTACAAACTGTAAAAATAAATCTGTGCTCCAGCACGCAGCAGAAACCCTCCATCCTTTCCTGAAACCCCTTCTCCCCCTGCCCCAAGCCTTAGCACTTCTTTAGGGTTTTGTTGGGGGTTTTTGTTTGTTTTCTTAGTCTCTGCTGGTTGTTTTACCCAGGCTCACTGTCCCTGGGAGGAAGCTGAGCCAGCTGGGTTTGCAATGGGAGGATGCTCTGCTGTGAGCGGCTGAGTCCCTGCAGAGGACAGGGCTGTGGACAGCACTTTCCTTCAAAATGGGCATTCTTCCTCTTTCTTATTGGAATCTGCCTACACATTCAGGGATCTTACTAGGAAGACAGAGCTTTTTGGCAGAATTTCATTGAAGACCAGCAGTGTCTTTATTATTACATTGACTTTTTTTGGGAAAAAAAAAAGCTTTTGAGAAAACTGCTCTCTACACCTTCCCCCCCTACTTTACTTTAACTGCAGCACTGAAAAGCATCACAAACCAGCATTTTTTATCCCTTTTCTCTTCTTTCTTTCCCGCATTCTTCCCCTTCCCCTTGACAGAGGTGGGTGTGTGAGGGTTGGGGTCTCAGGTTGAGCACTCAGGAAAACTTTGCTCAGCTGTGCTTCCCAGGAGCCCTCACCCGACAGAAAACCCAAGGAAGCACGAGCTATCTGTGCATGGCACGAGGATTTTGCCTCCTTCACTGCACACCTTGGCATGGGACTGCAGACCCCTTGCTCCTGATGATGGTTTTGCTCTCTGTGATAAATTTCTCCAAAATCTATCTGAAAACAGCATCTCTCTAGAAGCTGTGTTTATTGAGAGGGTCTGTATCCATAGTTACACGGCCTCACTCCATCCGTGATTTCAACTATCACATCACACATAATCCTAACAGAACAACAGGGCTCTCTCCAGGTTGCTTCATCCCCCATTTAGGCACTGGAACATTAATACAAACTCATTAATACAAACGCAGTGCTGTTAATCACCTCCAGGATTTTCTCGAGCACGCTGCCAGGCCCCCAGAGCCTCCTGGAGGTGTTGTATCACTTCCATGACATCAACCAGCAACATATATGGCAGCACTTTCTGCCCTGAAAGACCCCAGCAGCAATTAAACCCTCACTAATTATATACAAACAGCAATAAACCTCCTTAATTCAAACACACAAAAGCTTCCCAGCCCTTGCTGTCTAAACCTACCCTACCTCACAAGGAGTTCTGCCATGAAAAACGTTTTGAATGGCACCTTTATACGGGTTTGACCCCAAACCCCAAATAAACAGTCAGTAAAAGGATGCAGCTTTCACAGCCCTGGACCATCTCTTGCAAAATGCTGAGGCATCCCAACGTTTTGGTGAGTGGAGATGGCACAGAAACCTGTGCCAAATGTTATTCAGGCTCTCCCTGACAATAAACAGCCAAATATGACATCAGTATGTAACATATCACATCTTATCAAAATCCTCTGGCTTCTCACTGGACGGGCAGTGCACATTCTGCTCCCAGTCCTTGAAATGCTTGTTCAGCCTACCATGCTCTTTTTCCTGAGTCCTAAAAACTTCTAAAAGCATCTGAACGGATGGAGAAACACTTTAGGAGAAAAGAGACAGATCTCCGTGAGACCAATGACCCCACAGGAGGAAGCCACAGAGCCGAAGTACACGAATTTTGTCTTTCGGAGGGAATCTGCAGCTGCAACATGATCCCTCCTTTGGTAACACAGAGCGCTTAAAAGTCAAAGACATTGAAGTTAGCCGGTTTCAATCCGTCTCTCGCCCTCGCCCCCCGCCTCAGCTGCCAAATTAGAACTCTCAAAAATCCCTCCAGCGCAGGCAGCCCTGCAGCTGATGCCGCAGGCACCGCTCCCCGTCCGACTCACGGCGGAAAAAACTTCCCCAAAAGTTTGGTTATTTCTTTTTCTTTTTTACCTTGCGCAGAGCTCCCCGCGAGTTGAGATGCTCTCAGAACTCCCCGGCAGTGTGAGACGGAGGGCAGCGAAGTGCGGAGGGAGTTTTTGGAGCTCACCTTAAGTCAGAGTGTGCGTGTGAGTGTCTCTGTCCCGAGTGTGTCTTTGTGGCTCGGGGTGGCAGAGGACCTGATCCCGGGAAGGGAGAGCCACTTTCTCACCGAGAGGAAAAGAAAAGCAACACGTCATGAGTTAAGTACGCCTCCAAGATGTCTTAATTACAGCCCAACGTGCTCCCATTCAGACCCCAGGAATGGGAGGAAAAAATAAACCCACACACGCGGTTTCCCTCTCGCTCACACACCCACACACACCCACCCCGTCCCAGGTCCCTGTCCTCGCCCCTCAGGTCCAGCCCGCCCAGATCCGCACCTAAAAAAGCCTCTCACAACTCACACAAGCCCTGAGCTAAAAACTACACGGGGCTAAGGAAAA
>VZTX01023244.1:0-14188 GCA_013400915.1 Pardalotus punctatus
GGGAGGGGCGGGGGGCGGGACCCGCGCAGGGCACGGGCACCGGGACCCGCGCGCAGCCCCGTAGCTCCCGGGTACTGAGGCCGCGCGGGCGGCGGCAACGTAGTCGCACACACACACACACACACACGCACGCACGCAACACACACACGTGCACAAACAGTACACTTACACAGTTACAAATGCACTAATGTGCACGTGTCCATGTGCACACACACACATACATGTAACACACACATGCACACACATACCGACAGACATGCACACACTGTCACACATTAATACAGACATGCACACACGTGTACACACCCTAACATGCAGATGCCCACACACATGCACACGCATTATCACACACTAAAACATGCTAACACACATGCACAGGTGCATGCACACACTAATATGCACTAACACACAGAGACATACCTGCACACTAAAGTGCAAATGCACACACACATTAACACACCTGCCCACACCGTGTGCATGTCCATGTATATACACACATAGGCTCACATGCACACATACACAAGCACAAACATGCTAACACATGGACACAGACATGCACTAACACACACACTTCCACATGTACATACACCTGCACAAACTAACACACATGCACACACACAAGCACACACATACACTAACATACTCATGCACATATACTCACAGGCAGGCACACATGCACATCCACACACCGCCAGCCAGGCCTCCACACACCCACAGAGGTATGCACTAGCACATGTATGCACACACATACACCTGGGCACAGGAACACACGTGACCTCACCACTGCCCAGACCCGCCGGCCAACGCTGCGAGGCCCCCGTGTGCTCGCAAGGTGTGTGTGAGCATCTGAGCGTACCTGGGCACACCCCGGGGCTTGTTGTCCCTGGGGGACAGACCCCCTCCCCCCAGGGTGACATCCCTCAGCTTGGGAACACAAACGGCCTCTTTGGCATTACCGCTGAGAACTGGGGAACTCACAGCACATGGCACACGGTGCCGGTGCCCCTGGGGTTGGGGACGTGGTGGGACAGTGGGGACTCTGGGAGGTGACTTAGTTCCAGTGCCCACAGCACAGACCAGGAGAGCCATGTCCCCTGGTGTCATTCAGGGTGGGCATAGGGCAGGGGACAGCCATGTCCCTGCAAGGCCAGGGCAGGTCCTGGGAGGTGACACAAGTCAGAGTGGCCAAGCTGGGGCTGCCAGACACCAAAATCCAATGTCCCACTCACAGTGTGACAAATCACATTCAAGGCATGGGGACGTGTTAAAAACAATCTGGGGGTAACAGCACCCCTGGGGACAGGTTGTGCTGCCCAGGCCACCGCCACAAGGTGCCACCAGCAGCCCCCCACTCCTGGAAGCCACTGATCCCAGGTCAGCCCGGGTTGCTCGGTGCCATCCCCTGCACCCGTTTGGGAGCAGCTCATCCATCTCAGGGGTGATTCCAGCAGGGTCGCTCGGGTGTCCTGCGGGACACCCGGCATCCAATTCCTGGCTGGCGCCAGGGGTCCGGGCATCCGCCATTCCAAGGCATTCCCACAGCCCTGTGATTTCTTTGGTAACAGCATAACCTGTCAGCGCGGCTCCTAATCACTGACACCCGCTGTGCAGGATCCAAACATCTCGGTCCGGCGCTGCAGGGAAATTCCACGGGAGGCACTTATCAACCATGTAACGGAGTGGGAGATAAGGCGTTTCCCTGGAATTTCCCTCTAACACGGGATGTCTGCACACTGGGCTCGAAGGCCGTGGGAAAAGGGTTATTGGGGGATATTTGGGATTACTTGGGATGTTGGGAGGGCTTTGTCACCTTGGTCACCAACTCTGCAGGGTTCAAGAAATCACTGTCCCATGTGCCTGGGGACACAAAGCAGCTTCAGGGGGCTTCGTGCGCTGGGTTAGGGACACATGCACTAAGAAATGGCTATTTCAGGGTATTTTGTGCTGTGGTGCAGTCCTGGGGACAAACTGTCACACATGGCTGAGCAGCAAAGTGATGGGGATGGAGGTGGCACCTGCAGTGCGCTCGGACCTTTCCCTGGGTCCCTCATCCCTCCACCCCCAACCCCAGGGCTTATGTCCCATGTGTGCTGAGGGACCCAAGGCTGTCACTGCCACCACTCCAGGGCACCCCAAACCCAGCTCTAGCCACTGAGGCTTCCCTTCAGGGAATTGTGTGCTAAAGAAAGCTGGGAAGTATCACCTGGAAAACCTGAAACGTCTCTGAGACAGCCCTGGCTGCCCAGTGAGGGTCCTGGATGGTTGGCGGGCACAGGCAGGGGCTGGATGAGACCCGGGGTCCTAACCCTACCTTCCTGACTCACCCCCATGGGTGCCCTCCCACCCCCCAACCTGGACTGAGAAAGGTTAAGGAGGGGGGGAAGGGGGGGCCCGCACAAATGAATGTATTTTCATTTAATTTTGCTTTAATATGTAAAACTGTTGCTCTTGGCTCCTGTTACTGCAGCCCGGCCAAGAGCAACACGGGGATTTTTGGAGTCAAGGGGGTCCTTGTAGAGGTATGGCTGCCCCTCACCTCTGCCCTGCACCTTGGGGTGCTCCTCCCTCACCCCACCCCCCCTCAGGTACTGCATGGGGAGCCCAAGCTCTGCCTGTGCCTCAGGGACATGCAGTGGTGACAGCAAAAGAACTTTCCCGAGCTTCATCACACCCCAGAGGTGGACAGGGGGTACTGGGAGGTACCAGCAGCACCCCAAGCCTTGCCCTTGCATTGCCTCACTGCCCGTGCCTGGTGAAAAGGGACCTGTCCCTGCCTGCCCGCACTCCGGGCAGCGGGGACAGCGGGGAGGGGACAGGATAGGAGTGGGGACATCCCGACCACGCACAGAAGCCGAGATCTCCTGCAGGTCTGCGAGCCCCACAGGGAAAACAAGAACCCCAGGTAGGGCAACAGGGAGATTTACGGTCTTGGAAGTGGCCCTGGGCTGTGGATCCAAGATCAATAGCGGGAAGAAAGGGCTTTCAGAGCTGCACAGGAATCCTGCCCGGGAAGCGGCCAGGCAGGCGAGGGGGGACTGATCGCCGGAGCCCGGGAGCCTGTGGTTCCTGGCAGAGCTTTGCCCCATTTCCTTTCTTCCCGTCAACAGCTCCTGAAACCTGTGAGAGAGCCTAGGCAAGGGGAGGGGAAGGAGAGGAAAAATCCGCTGGCTGTAGCAGTGCCCCTCTGCCCAGCCATGGGAGAGGGTGGGTCTTCCTGGGGGGAAGGGCTTAGGGAATCCCCTTGGCACCAGAGATGGGGACAGCCCTGGGGGGAGTCAGGGAGGGGGCAGTGAAGGTGGGGAGGAGGTGATGGAGCCGGAGAGGAGTCAATGGATGTGGGGAGAGTGTGATGGAGCAGAGGATGGGGAAATGGGACTGGGGGAGTGATGGAGTAGGGAAGGGAGTGATGGAGGTGGGGAGGGAGCAGAAGAGTAGAGGAGGAGGTGATGAAGCTGGAGAGGGGGACAGCGGAGCCTGGGAGAGGGTGATGAAGCAGGGAAGGGGGTAATAGAGCTGGGCAAGGGAGGAGGAGATTGATCCAGGGAAGAGGTGATCGAGATGGGGAGAGAGCAGTGAAGGCAGGGGGGGATCAGCGGGGCAGGGGAGGGGGTAATAGGGCAGGCGATAGGAAGATGGAGCTGGGGAGTGGACAGTGAATTTGGGAAGGGCATGGTAGAGCTGTGGAGGACTGTGGGTGCTGCTCTGCCCAGCCTTGGCTGGGGCAGAAGGACTTGCCGCAGGGACATGAGGGGCTCCATGCCAGGGAGGTGAGAGGTTCCACTGCCCTTGCCTGTGCCCTGCCGAGACCCCAGATCCCCAGTGGTCCCAGTTTCCACCAATGCTTGGATTGTAGGCACTGGCAGCAGCTGGGGCAGGGAGAGGAATCCACCTTGAGAGGACAGGCTGTACCCAGGGTGAGCTGGGGCTCTGGGCACCCTGTGCCCTTCCTGCCAGCTCGGAGGCGGGTGATGGTACAGTCCTGCAGGGATCTGGGAGGGATAATTTTCCCTTCCTGAAGAATTTCACAGGAATAGCTGTGCAAAAGGCCAGTGGCTTCAATTTCAAAGGGATGCCAGTGCCAGGCCGGATGGGTTGGTGAGCAGGTGGAGGGGTCCATCCTGGGAGCACCCTGTGGGGCTGTGGGCTGGCACCCACCCGGCCAGAGGAGCAGATTACCCTTGCCCTGGCCACCATCTCCTTGGGGACCCCAGGAGAATAACCAGGAGTGATCCTCTAGCCCAAGTTCCTCCTACCCCTGGGCACAATCCTGTGTGATGCCAATGCACATGCATGTGCAACAGACTGTGCCCACCATAGGGCAACTGATCTCTATGCTCTCTGGGCAGGCCCTGTGCCATGGGCAGGTGCAGTAGCAGGGGAAAATGGGGATTTCTGGGTCTGATCCCCAAACAAGCAGGTGGAGCACAAGCAGTATCCCAAAGCAGTGTCCCCAGGGAGTCACCCCAGGTCACCTCGTGGCCTCTGGTTCCCTGCAGGAATTTGTGGTGACAACACACAGCCCATGGTGCAAGAACACTGTGGCCAAGACACAGGGACACAGGCTGACATGTGCGACATTGCCAGGTATGCTCACTGAAGCCTGGTCAACCCATCACCCCACAGCTGGGGAGCTGTGGGTCCTGCTGTCAGCCAGCCCCCACCCCCCCAGCCCTGACCACAGTATCCCTGGGCAATGACATACCCATTCATGCAGCAGTGACATGAGGCAAGGAGGAGACACAGTGCAGGGCACATCCCTAACCCCAGGATCCTTGGGAGCCTGAGGGACCAGCACAGGGATGAAGGCAGCCGTGCGACTCAGGGGACGGGGCAGTAGGACAGGGGGGTGTCCCAGGGGAGTTCTGGTTGGAAGAATGACGGATGAGAAGGGACAATGCCCCCACCTAACCCACAGCATTTCAGCTGGTGGGTGTGGTGGCAGCACAAGGGGCTGCTTTCAACTTCTAGTGGCACTGGGACATTTGTTCCCATCACTGGGGACCTCTCCCATCAAAGGGGAACCTGGATTGAGCCATGTCCCATCCTCAGCCACCTTGCTGCAGACCCCTTCTTGGGGTACAGGAGCCAGGTGTGCCCTGGCAGCAGCCATTCACTCTGAACCCTACTGATGGCAGCAGCTGCAGATTGGAGCAGCTGCCTGAGAGAGGCAGATGAAGGGTTGGCGCTCCCTCTCAGCTGGCTTAGCCCCGGGAAGAGTTGCTCATACAGCCCCAGGCCGGGTCATGGGGCCACTGTGTGTTCCCACAGCTGATCTTCAGTGACCACCCCTGTTTCCTGGCAGCCCAAGGATGGGCAGAGGAGGCTTCTTGGGCTGAGAGCAGGCTCCGAAGTGCTCCCAGATGACATCCCAAGCCAGCAGAGGAGCCCTTTCACCCCCAGCCCTGCTTGCCCCCTGAAGTGAAGCTTCTTCCCCAGGATGCCCCATCCCGGGGCGGGTGCCGGCACCGGGTCCCAGTGCTCACAGACACACTCAGCCCTTTCTTCAGCCTCGGCCACGGGCTTGGTGCTGGCAGGAGGCTCCATGCTGCACAATGCACCTCCTTGTTCGCCCAGCCTGGGGCTGGCTTGTGGGGAATGGCAGGGAATCGCCTCCGTTTCCTGCTGGAGTTTTATTACATTCACCGTATAAATAAATAAATACGATCCAGAGGAGAAGGGGAGAAGCACGGGGCAGGCTGGAGCCAGGCAGGACGTGGGCTGGGGCTCAGCCCCACAGCACCAGAGCTGGGAGGGGGTAGGGGATGCCCCATAGCAGCTGTGTCCTAGGACGTCCATGCTCCCTGGTCCCTCATGCCTTTCCATGGAGCAGCAAAATCCAGGAGGCAACTGCCTGGTCAGGGACTATGGCCACCAGCCCCACTACTTAACTGGAGGAGAAACCTTCTGCCAAGTAATTTGGGAAGAATGGGAGTCCCCTCAAGCCCTGCCACCACTTGATGAATTGCTGTGCCACCCCTGAATGATGCCATGGGCCAAGAACCTCTGCACAGGTTCAGACTTTTGTGGGCTCACAGGCTGGACACAGTCAAAGCAACCCCTGGGAAGGAGAAGCATCCTTACAGAGCAGAGCCCCAGCCCACCATGTGCCACAGGAGCAGGAATGGCTCTTGGAACCTGCTGGAAATAGTTTTACCACACCACTGACTTGGCCAAGCTGCCCACTTAGCTGCCAAGTCCAACCACGTGTCCATGCAACCCCAAGGCTCTGTCACCTGCAACCTCCACTGGGTGCCCCACAGCCATGGAGGGCTTTCCCCAGTCCTCACCTGCTGGCAGTGGCATTGGTGCTGTGGTTCTCCAGCTGCATGGACCAGGAGGAAGAATTCTGGCTTTTCCAGGGCTCTTGGGTTGCTTTGGTGTCAGCTCCCCAACACAGCTAGGCCCAAATGCAGGGAGCAGGCGAGAGCAGCCCCAACAGATGCTCTCCTGTCTCTGACACCTCTGGGTAAGCATTTCTCCTCTTCCCAGTTACCAGACAGAGTTATCAGTGCTGGGAAGCCCTGTATTGCATTTCTTCCTTTCTTCCCAGGGCCCAAATACCTTCTAGTGGGTGGCATCCCAGTCTGTGACAGGAAGCTGGAACAAAAGGCTCTTTTAAGGTCCCTTCCAATCCAAACTACTCTTTGATTCCATGGAAGCAGCCCATGTTCAGGCATCATCCTGACAGTTCCTACCCAAGAACCATCACTCCTTGGGTCACTCCTTGCTCTGGACAAACCATCTGGCACCAGCATCCTCCTCCTTGAGCTGGTTCCTCCTTGAGTACTGCCTTTTCTCCTCCTCTCCATGTGGAGAACATCAGCAGACTCCTCTCACCTGGCCAGAGGAGAAAGGAGAAAGTTCCTCAGACATGTCTAACTTGTTCACCAAAGAGCTGCCACAGTGCAACAACTCCATTCCCAGATTCCCTGGGCTCTCTCTGGAGAGGAGCTGCTGTGGATGAGCTGCGGCTCAAGGACCTGAATTTTCCAGAGCCTTATTTCTCAAAGAACAGAGCCTGATGTCCCATGAGGGCCAGCTCAAGGGACATGAAATTTTGACTTTAGGGCAAAGGATTTTCTACTCCACTGGAGATGGACCCAGAGCCCTGCTGCCTCTCTGCCTCCCACCACCTACAGGGTTTGGGTTCATGTCCAAATGGGAAGTTCCTGATGGGTCACTTGGCTCTTCATCATGCCCAGCTGGTCAGATGGGCTCTGACACCCCTGAGGGATCAGAAAATCCCCCTCACCTGCCTGGCCCCCGCAAACACTCCACTGGGAAGTTTAAACCTGATCCCAGTCTTCCTGGGGGAGATGGGATTTAGGCACAGGGAATTGAAACCAGTAAAGAATTACACCCAGATGACCCAACTGTGTTCCAGACAAACAAGGGGACCTCCTGCCATCCCCTGCAGCCCCACTCAGACCAGTCAGGAGCATGCCAACCCTCCTGGCCCCCTGAGACACCTGTCCCTTGTGGCAGCACTGGTGGGTGCAGGCAGGGAGCTGGAGGGGCACATCCCACAAGGGAAGGACTTTGTACTGGGGCAGCACCAGCGTGACCTACTTCTAGCTCAAAAACACCCTAATATGCCAACATCTCTGAAAATACTCAAAAAACCAAAGTTTAACAAAGAAAGAAAGCATGGCAGCTGAGCCAGCTGCTCCTTTACTTTTCCAAAAAATATCTTCACAAGATGGGGCAGTGCCATGTCAGGTCCATCATTATCATCATGGCACCGGGAGCTCAAAACAGCAACTCGGAGTGGAAACCCTCAGGTATGTCAAACAAAAACATGATTCCCTGTTCACTGGTTAATCCTGTTCTCCTTGAGGGGAAAAAAACACAAAGCTCCCAGATTTATTCAGCCAAACTCAGCACTTTTTGGTTTTGCTGATGGTGTCTAAATATAGTTCGTGAGAAACAAATAATCTTCCAGGGATTTCTGCTCTCTCCATCTCTCCAAACACCTTGTTTAAAGGTCAGCAGCTGCAGTGGGGGCTTGCTGGCATTGCTGGGCAGGAGCCTGGAGGTGAGGAAAGGTGCTTTTTGACGTGTCACTAAGGCTGTGAGCTGGGTCACCCATCCCTGGGCTCCTCCAGCAGTGCTGGGTTGGGGTCTGGGGTGGCTCCACTCTGTCCCCATCCCCGCCTCGAACCTGTCCCTCTCCTGCCCTTACAAATAGCACAAATTTTCCCAGCATGTGCTGGTCACTGGAGGAGATGGGGAGGGCAAAGGCTATTACTGGGGAAGCTGATAGCCGGAGGTGACATCCCTGGAAGTGTTCAAGGCCAGGTTGGATGGGGCTTGGAGCAACCTGGTCTAGTGGAAAGTGTCCCTGCCCATGGCAGGAGGTTGGAACTGGATTATCTTTAAAGTCCATTCCAACTCAAAAAATTCTGTGTTTCCATCATCATCCCAGAGCAGCACCAGACAACAGATCCCAGCTCCCTGAGTGCCCTGCTGAGCCTCTTCCCCTGATGTTCAGCCTGCATGTTCCTGCCTTTGCCCTGCCCTGGGGTATCCTGAGTTATCTTTTGCCCCTCTCCATCCCCAACTCTGCCCTGTTCCACAGGAAAAGAGCCAAGGGCAGGGAGCTAGTGCAGGCTGGCAGAGCCAAAGTTCCCACCAGCTCTCCATACTCCCAAAATCCAGGGCTGGAAAACAAATATGCCTCCAGGTCCGCAGCAGAGCCTGCCCTCAGGGAACACCACACCTCATGGCCAGAGGAAATGTCACATCTTATCACGCCCGCCCGCTGTGGCTGCCTGAGGGTTGTGTTGGCAGTGCTTATGGTGGAACCCAGCACTTAGGTGAGTCCAAGTGTCTCTGTAGCCAGGTCATGGTTTCCAGTAATACAGGTCTGCTGCAAACACCCCAGGAGCAGCAATAAGGTCTGAGTGGGATTTGCAAAATCCGCATGCCATGACAGATGGCCTTGAGTGGTGGCAGGGAGCTGCAGAACTGCAGCAAACCTGTGTCCAGTTCTGTGCTCCATATTCTGGTGGGTCCCCCAGCATCTCTGGAGCATTCCCATGCCATGTAAGCCCCGGGGGAGCCAGCCCATCCCATGGGAGCTGAAGGCCAGGCAGTTGCCTGTGGTGCTGCCCTGCTTCCCACCAAACTCCTGTCCCCAACCACTGTGGGAGGGGACACTTGCCAGATCCATCAGGGTTTTGTGTGTACCATGTCCACATCCCTGCCATGGGCTCTGCTCTGGCAGGCAGGTCACATCCCAAACCCCCCAGCAGACCCACTCTCCTCCCCTCTGCCACATTTTCCACCCTCACTGCAAACCTCCAGTGCAGGAAAACGTGAGGCCATGGAAACCAAGCCCATCCCTGTCAGCCAGGCCACCTTCCTCCTCCTCCTCCACCTTCTCAGCCCCTTGACTCACATCACAGGTTGTCCAGCTCTGGGATCTCCAGTGTCCCATGGCAACTGGTTGCCCACTCCCCCTGTGTAGGACTCAGGGCACCCTAGCTGCAGGGAGCCCATTTTGGGGTGCACTGAGGGTTTTGTGGAGCAGCCAGAGCTCCAAGGGTGAGAGTGCTGCTGGTGAAGGCCCAAGGGCTGCTGGTGAAGCCCCCATCTACTTTTCCCTGTGTCGCTCCAAGCCCAGCTCCTACATCAACTCCAGCCTTCCTGACCCCACATTTGGGACTGGTCCCTCCAGCATCTGGCACTTGAGGCCAGGGAGACACCAGTGTCTCTCTCCTCTGGCTTCACCAAGGGGAGCAGAGCTGGGAATCACCATGTCCCTGACCCTTCCACATTTCGGAATGACCACAACCTTTCCCCCAGCACTTCTCATTCCTGACCCAGGTCAGGATTCCACCCTCAGCTTTCAGACCTATGTGCAAAATCTGAAGTCTCCTTTTGCCCACATAACTCCAGAGACTTCTCTACTACCTTCTCCAGAATCCTTCCCACAGCCTATCAGGCACAATTCCTGTCTGGCTTTATACAAGAGGATGCTCCATATTGTGGGAGAGGCAGGGGAGGCACTGGGATACACAACACAAGATGTGTGTGGGAAGGGGTGGATGAACCAGCAAGACCCTGGAAAAAACAGCTCAGATCTGATTTATTTTTTCCCAAAACATGATAAAAGAACTGCAGGAACATCAGGGAGCTCCCACTTCCCTGCCAATGTCAGGACGAGGTGAGGGGTTGAGCATGCATAAGCTGAACCCCTCCCAAGAGCATCCTTACCTGGGAGCTGTGTCATCCCTAGGGAGCTCCCTTGGGCCCTGCTCTGATGGGAATGCTTCTGTCAGCCCCAGAGCCACTGTAAACAGAGGTACCCTGAAACAAATGCTAATTGTTCCCAGTTAAGGACAGACCTTGGATACTCATCAGTGCATGGTACCAGCCCTAATGAGTTTCACAGGATGGCTGGGAATGGGGGAGGTGGAGCTGGGGAAGACTCCTACTGCTGGCCTATGCCCCAAGAGAGGAGATCTGTGTCTATGCTGCTTTCAGGGAAAGGGAAAACATGCTTTGGGCTCCCCTAAGCTTTCATAGCAGCTCCTCCATGGATGGAGCAGGGATGGGGGGCTCCCCAGGGATCCCAGTGCCCCTCAGCAGCAGTGCAAGGGCCAGCCCAGGGGACCCTTTTGCCCTGGCTGGTGCCCCACCCTCCCCTTCCCCGCTCTGTGACTGGCTGTCTTAGGGCATCCCAAAAGTTCCTGGAGCCAGGGCTGGGATGGCACAACCCCACAGGCAGCCCCAGCCTGGGATATTCCCAGCTGGCCTGGGCTGAAGACATCGAGCAAGGGCACCGGGAGCTGCATGGCCCTGCAAAACCACCTGAATACGGCAAACAACTGAACCCAGAGCTTGGCTGTGTTGTGGGTGCTCTTCAAGGAATTCAGGCAAGAGGGAAGCAGAGCTGTTTCCCCCTGGATCCCAAAGGCTAAGCCAGGCTGAATGCTCTGTGATACCACCCTCACTGCTCCTGCAGCTCACAGGAATTTTCCCAAAGATGGAGGAAAAAAACCTTATGGAAACTGCAAAGTCCTGAAAAGCAGCAGCACAAGATGGCAGTGTGGGGGGTCCAGCTGCATCCTCAAACCCACCCAAGAGAGAACAAGCTCCCAAAACCTGGCAGATGCTGGAAACACTTTCACCACTGAATGGGGACACATGGGAATCCCTGTGGCCGGGTCCCAACTCTGCTGGGAGGGGTTTGCATCTGGAAATATCAGCCCAGGGCACTGGGAGCTCCTGGGAGCATCTGCTGTACTTGAGAAGATCCCCTTGGTGACCATGCTGTGGGGGAGGTGAGGTACCCCCAACCACCCCACAAGCAACAGCCACCTCCTCCATCACCCAGCCAGCACTGCCAGCAGGCTGGGGAAGAAAGGAATTTCTGTGTAAATCCCATTTACTGTCGGGTTTCTCACTTCCCGTCCAGTAGACAATCCCAGCCCTCAGCACAGCACTGCATGAAGGGGTGGTTTAATGTATTTTTGGAAGGAGAGGGAAAAAAAAACCTTCTGAAAAGAGCCTCTTTCAGCTAATAATGAAGTGAATATTATATTAAGAGTGAAAACATATTCAGGGGAACTTACAGAGGGAGACAGAAAACCTTTTCATAACACCCTGGCCACAAACACAACTGCCAATTAAACTGGCTTGGCCTGCTGGCCTGTGCCAACACAAATGAGGAGCCAGGAGTGGAGCATGAAGCCAGTGTGTTCCATGTCCAGTTGGGCCCAGCTGGGGCTAGCAGCACAGAGGGGTTTCCACTTCCACAACTTTCAGAGCCAGCCGTTGGAATAAAAGGTGTGAGTCCCTTGTCCTGATCTGGGGAACAGGGTGCCCAGGGAGGTGAGGGACTCTAGTGCCGTGGAGGTCCGTGGTCCTTGTCCCAACCCAGCGGCTCCAGCGCCATGGGAGTTCTTGGTTCCTGTGCAACCCAGAAGAACAGGTGCCCAGTGACTCAAAGGGCTCCAGAACCCCAGGGAGTCCTCTGTCCCTGTCCCAACCCAGGGGATCCAGTGCCATGGGGGTCCTTGGTCCCTGCCCGCAGCCACCAGTTCGGCCTCCCCTCTGCCCTGTCAGCAGCACAGGCATGATGGTGTGCGCCTGAGCCCCCAAGCTGCTGGGATCAACAGGATTGCTCCCGGCCCAGCGGAGGGTGCTGAGCACTCACCCAGCTCAGGATGAGCTGATGGGACCAGCATCCCCATGCATGCCAGGAAGGTTTGGAGAGGTGCTGCATCTCCCACTGCAGCATCTTGTGCCTTGGAAGAAACCTGTGATCAGCCTGCATTGTAACAGGAGGTGCTACAACCCAGAGCACCTTCCAGCGTCCCTGTTTCACGTGCCCTGGATGTCTCAGCTCAGGTTTAGCACTGCCATCCCACGTTTTGGTTACCTGCCAGTGGTCTCAGCTCACCCTTGTCCATTGCAGAACACAGCCCACACCCTGGGGGGCACAAGGACACCCACCAATACTCTCCAGGGTTTCTACACCGGCTGCCAATGGAGGAAACAAGCATAAAGTGGGATCTCACTGCCCTCACTATGTTCTTGGGGTCAGTGGTGTGCAGGGGGGCAACATGATGGGAGACGTGCAGGTGACATACACACAGGGGCTGTGATTCACACTGCACAGAGGCTGTACCTTTGAAGCCCAAGGAGGAGCTGGATTGATGGGTTGAGGGTACATGATGTCTCAGGTTTGAATAAACAGCCACGCCAGGAAAACTTCACCTGAGATCAGATAATCTTGGAATTGAGCAAACTAGGCGCAGCTGCAGAGCTGCAGGTTGACATTTGATAAACCCAAACTGGAAATACAAGACCACTGCTGAGCTGGGACCAACCTTTGGAACAGCTTCTCCAGGGAACACACACAGAAGATGTTTGCCAAAAACTATCTTATGGAGGGGGGAGAGGGAGGTATTTTGGCAAAAATTAAAAATTCCAGTAGAAAACTTTTCTCCAAGCCTGTGTATTTTGACTACCAACCTCAAAGTGTGGTTCTCTGTAGAGATTTTTGTCTCTTTTGCTCGAGGACTTGTATTTCTGTTTTAATGCCAAGTCAGGATCCAAACACACCTCTGATTTTGCCCAGAGGCTGAAAGATTGTATTTCTTCCTTTAATTAAAAAAAAAACAAAAACAAACAAAAAACAAACAAACAAACAAAAAACCCTACAAAAAACAGCAAAAAAACCCAATACCAAACTGAAAAGAAAAAAAAAGACAAGAAAAAATCCAAAAAACAACTCAGGAAAGTAATTTTTGGCCACAATTTGCTATGGAAAAATGGAAAAATACACTTCAGCACAGTCTAATTCACCATGGGAAGTCTCCAACAGCAACAAACTGCCTGTCACCCTGCAGAGGGACTCTGGGTAAAGTACAAGCAACCGGTGTGGCCTGGGTGACAGGGAGGGGTAGCTGCTGGTCCCACAATGTGAGCTGCTGGCAGCAGGACTGGAGTGGACCTTCCAGAAGCTTGGAAAGCTCGTCCTTGTGCCACAGCAGCCACACCACTCCTGCATTTCAGATTTAGCAGATGAAACACCTTCCTCAATGGGCTTTGTCCCCGCAGTTGGGGGTCCAGATTCTGCCTTTCTAAGGTCATTGGTGAACAGGGATGTGCCAAGCTTCCACTCATGGATCCAGCTGCCCAGGGTCATTGGACCCAAGGGCAGGGAAGTGCCAGCATAGCCCCCGTCAGGGAGCTACAGGCAGGCACAGCTGTCCTTCTGGAAAACTCGCCTTGTTAATATCTCCAGAACTATCTTATCCCAGAAAGCACAAAGTTCTCTTGTAGGAAAGAAGCATAAACTCTCACTCAGAGTTATCACGAAATTTGTGCAGAAATAGACCAATATCTAGATTTAAAGGCCGTCAGAAAGAATCCTGAACACCGTTGGGAAGGAGGCATTGCCATCTAGTGTCGGGCCAGGAAAGGGCTCAGGAACACACGCGCCTCCAGCAGGAGCTGGACTGGATAACCCTAGCGGGTCCCTTCTGGCTCAGGGTATTTCATGCTTCTACAATTGTCCTCTTAGTGCCAGCACAACCAGGACTGACTGGGGCGACAGTTTTAGACCCTTCTGAGAAAGAGCAAGGCCAAGAAGATGGACAGACAAGGCCACCTGTGACACAGCTGGGAAGCCCTGACTGGTATGGCTGTGGAAGTCACAGAATCATGGAATGGT
>VZTX01023251.1:164-15961 GCA_013400915.1 Pardalotus punctatus
CCCGTCCCTCAGCGCTCCGCCGCCATCTTCCTCCGCCGGACACGACTACTCCGCGCGTGCGCGCGCACGCGCGCCGGGGGCACGACGGGACGGTGGAGGACAGGTTCCGTCCATGCCCCGCCCCATGCAAATAAGGATCCCGCCCGCCATGCACCGTGCGTGGTCTGCAAATCCGTGTGGTATCTCGACCCCAAAATTGCAAAAGATTTTTGCTAAAGAGGAAAATTTATAATAAAAGTTCATCGTGCACTGTCTGAAGAGAGTGACCATGTGAATAAAGGAGCGGGAGCCTTATAGAAAATACTCGCCGTGACGTGAAAATTGTCAAATCAGAGAGGTTTAAATAGCATTGTGGGAGAACAGGGATTCGTGCTCGCTTCGGCAGCACATATACTAAAATTGGAACGATACAGAGAAGATTAGCATGGCCCCTGCGCAAGGATGACACGCAAATTCGTGAAGCGTTCCATATTTTTTTCTCGAGGTGGCCTCACAGCGCCTCCCCAGGAGGACTCTTTTGGCCCCCCCGAGACGCATCACGGGATGTTCCTGCCCCGCTGAGGTCGGGGGAAGCCCCAGGCGCAGCCCCGTGGGATCGATGATCGCGTGGTCCAGGGCCACTGTGCTGCCCCATCCCACTGTGCCCCCGCCCTGTCCTTCACTGGCTTTGCGTTGTGGTGAGGGCGATCGAGCCCCTCGGCAGTACCGTGGGTCTTTATTGAATTACTCTGTTATACAGCAAGCTCAGCTCCAGTGGGGAGCAGCGGGGTCCCAAGGCCAGCCCCAGACCCCTCATCCAGCTCAGTCCCCCACCAGGCATCACCCCACCACAGGGATCTGGGGCCAGCCCGGTCCTGGCGATCTGACCCTCCCCAGCACCCACTGTCCCATGGGATGGTGACACCATGCCACTGGGCACGATGCACCCAGGTTTCCTCTGTGCAGCTCCGGGGGTCTGCAGTACCCCAAAGCCCTGTGATCCTGGGTCAGTCTGCGGTGACAACAGAGGAGGGGTCTGTGGCGGTCCATGGGACACCATGCCCCACTCAGACAGCGCTCTCCTGGTAGCTGTCGTCCTCCAGGAATGTGGTCAGCCTCCTCCCAGAGCTGGGGGCCGCATTCTGCAGTGGAGCTGTGACCTCCCTGGTGTCCCCATCACTCTGCTCCTGGGCAAAGTGCACGAAGACCTGCAGGGATGGGATGATGAGGGGCAGAACCACGGGACAGGGCCACCACACCCCCACACTTGCCTCCCCTGTCACCTGGTCCAGGGTGGTCTGGGACACGGAGTAGTCCTCAATGTGGCAGGGGCCACGGTGGGCCGCCAAGAGGCTGAAGACAGTGGCCAGGGAGGCGGCACGGGCGGGCAGGTGGTATTGCAGCAGCCCCCCATGTCGCTCCCGCAGCACGATGCCGGGGAAGTGCTGCTGCAGCAGGGTCTGTACTGCCTCGGGGCCAGGGCCCCCCACCCGCACCACCACCGTGTACCCATCCCCAAACCTGCGGGCAGAGGGGACACTGCTGCGAGGACTGGCCATGGCCACAGCCCTCAGGAGACCCACTGAGCCCCCTGCCCCAGTACCTGTTCTTGAGGTGCTGGACGCTGCCCAGGCAGCGGAACCGGCCGTTGACCATGATGGCCATCCTGGTGCAGAGCGCCTCGCACTCCTCCATGCTGGGGGGCATGTGTGAGACCCCCGGCACAGAGGGACACTCTCCTCCAGGGGATTCCCGTGGGAATAGGGGTGCTGCAGGCCCCGGATGGGCACTCACCTGTGGGACGTGAGCACCACTGACCGTCCATCCCGGATAACGCCGAGGATGCGTTCCCACAAGAACCTCCGGGCTTGCGGATCCATCCCTGTTGTGGGCTCATCCTGCAATGGCCCCAGCACAGGCTCAGCCTGGGCAGGACCCTGGTGATGCTGTGCAGCCTCCCACTATCCCCTCTCACCAGGAAAACGACAGGGGGGCAGCCAAGGAGGGCGATAGCCGTGGAGAGCTTGCGCTTGTTGCCCCCACTGTACTTCCCTGCTGGCCGGTCTGCGTGCGGTCCCAGCCCCAGCGCTGCAATGCCCCACTGAGCCACCTGTGAGAGACAGAGGGGGTGAGGGTGGGGGCTCCTCAGGGGCTGGGGGGGCCGGGGTACAGGCCCTACCCTGGGGGTCTCCTCCTCTGGGACCCCACGCAGGCGGCTGTAGAACTCCAGGTGCTCCCGCCCCGTCAGCAGATCTGTGATGGCGTCAAATTGGGGACAGTAACCCATGTGCTGGTGAACAGACTGCAGGTCGGTGATCACACTGTGGGATGGGGACAGGTGAGCATGAGTTGGGAACAGGTGAGCATGGGTTGGGGACAGGTGAGCACGCTGCAGAATGGGGACATGCACCAGGGATACTGTGGCAATAGGGACAAGCAGCTGTAGGCATGAGGATGAAGCAGGGTGCAACAAAAAGGGCCCGGAAGAGCACAGGTTGGTGACGGAGATGATGGCACAGGTGCTGTGGGGACTTGGAGAGGGGTCCGAGACATGGGGTCCCTGCATTCACCCACCTGTGCCCCTTCAACCAGGCCTCTCCCAGTGTCACCTCCGTGTCCCCTGTCAGCATCTTGAAGGTGGATGTTTTCCCAGCACCATTCACCCCCAGGAGGCCAAAGCACTGCGGGGGCAGAGCGGGGTCACTGGCAGGCCTGGCCCTGCCCGTGGTGCTGTCTGTCTGCCTGTCCATCTGTCCCTCACCTCCCCGGGGGGAATGGCCACGCAGAGCCGGTCCACGGCCGGAGCCTTCCTGCGCCGGTACACCTGCATGGGGGAGAGGGGGCACTGGGTGCTCCCTCCTGTCACTGCCAGCATGGCTGGGGACTGCAGTGGGGCTGGAGCCCACAGCAGGGTCCAGCCCCACTCACCCACCTTGGTCAGGTCCTTCAGCAGCAGGAGGTGGCCGTGTGGGGGGCTGCTGCCCACCCTCGCCCGCTCCCTGGACACATCCTGGTCCTCATCCTCCAGCGAGGGCAGCTCTAGAGACTGTGGCCTGTGGGAACAGTGGCAGGGGCACATCCAGGGCTGCCCACCCCCTTGAGCATTCCCCAGGCCACCCCCTGGCCAGTGCTCACCCCAGGCGCAGGAAGAAGTGGTGGTACTGCAGCAGGAGGGTGAAGAGGAAGAAGACAATGCCCTCGACGGCCATGGCAAACATGTTCTTCCCCGCCAGGTCCCAGGAGAGGGGGGACACGAAGCGCTTGTCCCCTGCGAGCAGTGAGAGGGGCTGTAGGAATGGGGGACCCCAGTGCTGGGCTTTGGGGAGGGTGAGCAGCCCTGACAGCCACGGACTCACCAAACCTCTCAAAGGCATCGGCCATCGCCTGGTTCTTCACCATGTCAATGAGGCCTCGGCCCAGGCAGAAGTGGGGGAAGATGAGGAAAACCTTCTTCAGGACGCGGTTGATGTCATTGAGGTTCTGCCAGGGCAGTAAGGAGAGTGGTGGGGGAGCTGGTACAGGCCCTGCAGGGAAGGGATGGGGGGGTCTGGGGCATCCCAAGGCTCACCTGGTCCACGAAGAGCTCCAGCACGAAGGTGGCCACGCTGCCGTTGATGCCGATGAAGAGGTTGATGCAGGTCAGGGCCACATAGGCAGTGCTGGGGATGCTGAAGAGGAAGGAGGCTGGATACATCAGGGGGGTGATGGACCATCTGCAGGGGCAAGAGGCAGGGCCTGGCTGAGATGCACCCCCCAACCTGAGCATGAGACAGCACCCACCCTCCCAAGCACAACAACCCCCTCACCCCAGCTGCCCCCAGCCCCACAACCCCTTTGCCCCTGCTGGGCCCTGCTGCCCCGTCACCCGTAGAGCAGCAGCAGCAGCACCAGGGAGGGCAGGTTGGCCGAGGACACGTATGATTCCTGCTGGAAGCAGAGGAAGATGAGGATGACCAGCAGCGCAGGGACCAGGTAGTTGCACTGCAGGGATGGAAAAACCAGGAAAGGAGTCAGGGGTGGGACCAGACCCCTTGGAACTGGTCCCTGTCCCCATCCCCATCCCCACCATGTCCCAGGCGAAGTTGCCCAGCCAGTAGGTGATGGGCTTCATCCCGCTGACAAACTGCAGGTGCTTGGCCTTGCTGACCCGCTCCTCAATGAGGAAGACGACAAAGCTGGCCGGGACAAAGGACATGGCGAAGATCACGCAGATGGAGACCAGCACATCCACAGAGGTGGCCATCCTGCCGCAGAGAAGAGAGATCAGCACGGAGCCAGAGGGGGCTGCGGGACCCCCATCCCCAGCACTCACAGGGCGGCCTCGGAGAGCTGCTCCTTGGTGAGGTTGAGGGGGTGGTTGGTGGCTGTGATGCCAAAGCGTGCAGGGTCTGTGCCAGGGGGCAGCCGGGCTCGCAGTAGCCCATTGCTGGCCACATTGAGGAAGGAGACCATGGCATGCCAGCCTTTGTTGTTGAACCAGACCTGCAGCATGGGGAGGGCCAGGAAGCTCAGAGCACCCCACCCACCCTGGCACTGCCCCTGGCTGTGCCCGTGGCACCTGCCAGGAGCACCCCCACTCCCCTCTGGGCTCCCGCTCCCCTCCAGACCCAGACACTCTCAGTCCTTCTTGGGCTGCTCCCACCCCTGGAGGGGACTCAGCTGTCACATCCTTGCTGCCCCCAGCTCTCACCCCCACGGACCCCTAGCCATGGTCGCACCTTGATATTCCTGCGGGCATCCAAACCCTCGATGAAGCGGCTGAGGTTGGCCAGGAGCCGATCCGAGGGGCTGCCCTAGGTGCAGGAACACAGTGTGAGAAGAGGGCTCCCAGCTCTGGGACACCAGAGCTGAGCCAGAGTCTGAGTCCGGCCGTACCGGGGTGATGTTGAGCAGCGCCCGGAGCTCCAGCACCGCCTGATCCACCTCTGCTGCCGACGGCAGGGCCTGGGAGCTGCCAGCGCCCAGGGAGAAGCCACCATACCTGCAGGAAAAATGGGGCTCCCAAACCTGTTGGAGAATCCCATTGCTGGCGTGCCAGGAATTGGACTCAAGGATCTGATGGTTCCTTTCCACCCCAGAAGGTTCTGCAGTTCCACAACTCTATGAAACCTGCCACCCAATTCCCACTGCCACCTTTGCCCAAACTCAACCCTCCATGCCCCCAGACACCAGAGTGAGTGGCGTGCAGCGGAGGGCTGAAGGCACCTGAATGATGGTTCTGCCCAGGGACCACTCAGGCTCTCCCCAAACCCACCAGGGATCTCTTGCCTCCCGCCAGCCCCGGCTGTGCCAGGCCCCAGCCCCTGCCCAGCTCACCTCTGCTCATTCACCCACTTCTTGTTCCTCAGCCTGAAAGGGAGACAGAGGGAGAGAAACCCCCCAAGGGGACGTTAGGGCAGCACTTGCCCACCCAGCCACATGTCCCCAGCAGAGTCCCCTTCCCCCAGGTGTCCCTGGGGTGTGCCTTCAGTGTCCCCCCACAGTGTCCCTGCAGTGTCCCCGGTGCTCCCAGCCTCAGCACTCACTCCTGCCGGATGATCTGGGGGTAGGTCTTCACCAGGTAGTCAGAGATGTTCCTGCCCGTCAGGTTCTGAAGGATGTCCCCTGTGCCCCTCTGCATCTGGGGGATGGAGAGATGGGCTGGATGGATGCCTGGCTCTGTGGCCTCCCCAGAGCATCACCTGCCCCCACAGCCAGCAATGCCAGAGTCCTGGGGCTGCCCCCACTGGGCTGGGGGTTACCTGGGGTGGTGGGAGCCCCCCAGCCCCCTCAGGACACTCAGGCAGCATCCTGTGTGCTCCTGGTCCGCTGCACTGACATGGAGGGGATGGCTCGGCCCCTGTCCAGTTTCCACGCCACAGCGCTTCCAGCAGGGATGGGGGGACTGAGGGGGCCGAGAAGCCATCAGGGTGGGAAGCTGGTGGGCACAGCCCCGTCCTGGGCACCGGGGGAGAGAGAGAGACCCTGATGTGAGCCAGGGGCACCGGGACCAACCACAGAGATGGCTGGGGGCGCCACAGCATCGCACCAGGTGGCAGAGCTGCTCCGTGGGCACGTGGGCACTGAGGTGGGGGCCAAGCCCCGGCTGCCCCCTCCAGCCCCTCCGGCCCCCATCCCGCGGGCACTCACGCCTTCCCCTCTTCCTTCATGCACTTGGTGCCAAAGCCGGGCTCGGCCAGGAGCGCGTCCAGCAGCCGGACGGTGTCGGCGTCTCCCGGGGCGTCGTTGCTGCCGGGAGACACAGGAGTGAGCTGCTGGCAGTGGGGACGAGGGACACGGCGGGCAGAGGGCGGGGGACACACCTGAAAAAGGTGAACTGCTGCCCGTACATCCAGGGCTGGAGCTGCAGGGGCGGGTACTTCCCGAAGGGCGGCACGATGAGGCTGAAGAGCAGCGCGATGCAGACGAAGACGGCCGGGAGGACGATCTGAGGAGGCCGGGGATCAGGGTTGGGTCGGCCCCACCCTGCCCCGTGCCCTGCCCCATCCCCTCCCCGCGGCCCCACCTGCGCGAAGAAGCCGCGGGTGCTGCGCCGGGCGTGGAGCATCCTCTTGGTGAAGAGAGCGCGCAGCTGGCGGCAGGTGAGTGCCCAGCCGCTCACCCTGCCGCAGGCCAGCCCCGCCGCCCCCCGCAGCAGGTCCGTCTCCCGGGGCTCCTCCGCTGCCAGGGCAGAGACGGGTCTGGCAAGGGGTTCGTGCCAGGCAGGGCACGGGGGGACAGGGTGCTGGCAGGGGCTTCCCCCCACCCCAGCAGGTCTGGGATGCTGCATGCAGGAGCCCCCAGCCCCCCCAGCCCCCAGCTCCTACCTCGCCGGGCTCCTTTGGCTCAATGTAAAGGAGAGGAGAGAGGGGTTACAGCCGCGTGGGGGTCAGCACCCACCCAGGGCAGAGCTGGTGCCTCGAACCGTCCCAGCCACCCCACACTTGTGGCTGCCCCCACACAAGCTCTCCCTCCAGGACAAGGGGGTTGGATATGTCCCCTGGGATTCGATTTCCCATCCCAACCCCCCCACAGAGCTGGACTCCCCCAGACCCACCCTCATCCCAGATCTTTGCTCCGGGGACACCCCACAACTGGGACATAGCAATGCTCCACAAGGGTCCCTGAGTATCCCCCTGCCTGAAGGGACACATGCCTGAAGGGGTGCCTGCTTGGACGGACACCTGCCCAGATGGACGTGTGCCATGGTCCCAGCCTCAGCCCAGGGGCTGGAGGTGGGGAGCACTCAGCAGCAGCTCGGGGGGCCTGCAGCCCCCATCCTTACCCAGCTCTCCATCTGCCACATCCACGTCCCCCGTCTCGCCAGGGGCTGCTCCTTTAGTGGTGCCTGACCAAACAGGGACAAGATGCCAGGGTGGGAACAAGGCCACAGGCTGTGACAAACTTCTGCACCCACAGGTGCCCCCAGTGGGGCCCCCAGCCCTGGGAGGGACACACAGGGTGCTGGGGATGCCCCCATCCATCTGCTCTGGGCTGCTGAGCACCTCCCCAGCCCTCCCTGTACCCCAGAGCTCAGCTCCAGTCAGGATTGAGGGGTTTTACCTGCGGTGTCAGTGTCCAGCCCTGTGTCCTCAGCCACCTTCAGGAAGATCTGGGGGTGTGGGAGGGATGGTGTTAAACACACACCAGCACCCACAGTCCAGTGAGGGCAACTGCCAGTCACAGGCACCCTGAGAGCCATGGGCAGCCGTTGACTACAGCCCCCTTGGGTACCTCTTCCAGAGTGGTGTCAGAGATGCCATAGCTGGAGACCCCCAGTTCACTCAGGCGCGCGTCCAGCTCGCGGAACAGCTCCCCAAAGGCCCCATCCCTGGCCCCACTGTAGGGCAGGACAAAAAGCACCTCATGCCCGATATCCTCCACCAGCCGGGAGCCAGGCACCAGCTTCTGGATCAGTGCTGACAGCTGGGCCACATCTGGAGGGAAGAGAAGGTTGGAAACCTGGGGCAGGAGCTGCTGGCTGGTGCAGCTGGCCACAGCTGGCACGTGCCTGACATCCCAGCCTGAGGGTCCATGGGGAAGGTGGAAGGGATGGGGACTCCCTTCTGCCCCAGCAGTGCAGGGGGGCCAGGAGCAGGTGGCAGGGCTGTGTGAGGAGACCCTATGAAATCCATGTGGAGAGCAACTCGGGGTGACACTGTGAGGGGACAAGACCCTCACCCACAGCACTGGCGTCGCTGCCTCTCTCACTGCCCAGGCCCGTGTCACTACTCTGCTCTGAGTCACTGCCATCCTGCAGGAAAGGGTGGCTGGAGCCTGGCACCCTGTGACAGGGTCTGGCCCCCAGTGCCCCCTGATACCTGGGATGGAGGCACTGGCTGCCCTTTGGGGGATGCTCACTGGGGGCTGAGGGACCCACCTTCTTGGTGACACCAGCGACAGTGCTGGTGTTGCCGCCTGTCCCACTCCGCTCCCGCTTCACCAGGGTGAGGTGGTACCCGGTGCCCAGCCTGGCCTTGAGGAACAGGGGGGACCCGCAGCAGCAGAGCCGGCCCTGAGAGATGATGGCGGTGCGGTCCCCCAGCAGCTCCGCCTCATCCATGTAGTGGGTGGACAGGATGATGGTGCGGCCTAGGGACCAGGAATGGGCTTGACCCCCTTGCCAGCTCCCCCCACTGTGGGTTCTCCCCACCAGCACATCCCCCTGCTTGTCCCAGGCTGGGGGGCTCAGAGGGTGAAGTGTGGCCCTCTAGCCCTGACCTTTGCGGTACTTGAGCAGCAGCTCCCAGATGCTGCGGCGGGAGAAGGGGTCGACACCGGCCGTGGGCTCATCCAGGATGACCACCCGGGAGCCACCCACAAAGGCGATGGCCACCGAGAGCTTCCGCTGCATCCCGCCTGTGGAGGAACAGCGTTGGGGGGGCTCAGAGCCACCGACCCCTGCTCAGACACCCGGCCTGGCCCCCGCACACACCTGAGAGGTTCCTGGTCTGTTCCCGACGCTTGTGGGGCAGCCCTGTGTCCTGGAGCAGCTGCTCCATCTCCTCCTGCACCTGCTGCTCCGAGAGCCCCTTCAGCCGCCCGTAGAACCAGACGTGCTCCTCCACCGTCAGGCTGTGGGGGCAGGGGGAGCAGGGCAGGGTGAAGGGGACAGGGATTGAGGGGGACAGCCCTGCATCACTCCCCCACCTGCCCACCACTGCCTACATGTCGAAGAGTACATTGTGCTGGGGACACATCCCCATGGATTTACGGATGCTGTCGATATCGGAACGGATGTCCAAGCCCAGAATATAGGCAGTGCCCGAGGTGGGGGGCAGGAGGCCAGTCAGGATGGACCTGGATGTGGTGAGGAAAGTGGGTCATGGAGAGCAGGAGCAGCAGGACTTGGGGCTGGGGTGCCCTGTCCTGCATGGGGTCCAGGTGGTAGCAGGGTCAGGCTCAGCTCCTGTCCCCAGCTGTGGCCACACAGCCCCTCCATGGCTCACATGGTGGTGGTCTTTCCAGCGCCATTGTGGCCCAGGAAGGATGTGATCTGCCCCTCGTAGAAGTCCAGGCTCAGCCCGTTGACGGCTGCACGGCCACTGCTGCCATAGACCTTCACCAGGTTGCGGATGGAGACGCCAGGCTGGAGTTCATCAGGTGGCTCCTCCACCAGCACTGGAAGCCACAAAGGGGTCACATCCCGGGCAGGACCACTTGGTGGGGGCAGGACCCCTCGCCATGGGGTGCAGGACCCTCCACTGGGGAGCAAGGCCTAGGCTGGAGGGCTCCAACCCAGCTCCGTGGCCACTGCCCTCAGCCACACCTCTCCAGGGTGGGCAGGGACTCACCTTGGGGTGCAGTGAAGGGGCTGGTGTGGTACAGGGAGTGCCCAGCTGAGGATGACTCTCCAAACCAGTAGCTCTTCAGGAAGGGGAAATTCCAGGGCTTGGGGATCCCATACTGACCTGCAGCAGAAGGGGCTGAGTGGAGCTGGGGCTGAGGGACTACCAGGGGCCAGGGGTGCTGCACTCACCTGGGAAGACGCCCTCGATGTACCAGGTGGCCAGGCCATAGAGGACAGCATCCAGCAGCAGCAGCCCCATGGCCGCAGCGAAGCTGTATGGGTCTCCTGGCACGGGGCTGGCAGCCAGGTTGTGCCACTGGATGCCCACTCCCTGCTCCTCATAGAGGGAGAAGTAATCACAGCCGAAGCCGAAGGCCACAGGAGACAGCAAGCTCTGGGGACAGCAAGAATGTCAGTGTGGGCAAAGATTGGCGTAGGGGTGCAGCCCAAAGCCCCCTGCCCAGGGCACTAGGGGCATTGCAGAGGGGCAGCTCTGGCCACTCACCACGAGGACACGGATTGGGAAGGTGATGTAGTCACGCCAGGCAACGCACAGGACGTAGGGCAGGTACAGCGAGAAGTAGATGATGCCACCGCACGCCGAGGCCAGGTTGGCACGGGGGAAGAAGGTGCTGATGAGGAAGCACTGGCTGATGGTGGCCACTGCGAAGGTGCCGAGGAAGAGGAAGATGACTGCTGGGTTGCTGTAGGGCAGGATGTTTCCCAGCTGTGGATGAAGGCAGGTTGGAGCCTGTGGAGCCTGACATGCTGGCTCCCAGCCCTGACGCCTCCCATGTCACCCAAGCTGTCCCCTGAGACCTTCAACCTGCCTTAAGGATGAGGACAAGGAGGGCAGAGCTGAGGAGGAAGGGGATGAAGCTGCTGAGGAACCAGCTGAGCCAAAGGATCCCACTGCTCAGCCCCATGGTCTTCATGGTCTCCTTGAGACGTGTCTCCTTCTCATGCACCACCCCCTTGATGATCATGGCCACTGAGTAGATCCAGGCCAGTGTCATGAAGAGGGGCAGCGAGCGGTTCAGGACACGCAGGAACCTGGGGAGATACCACCAGACCTTCCAGCCCCAGCCTGACACACCAGGGCCACCACCAGGCTGGGGATACCAGGATATAACCAGCCCTGCTCCACCTCCTTGGGGCAGCGATGGTCCAGGGTGCTTGGGCATGTCCCCCACGGCAGCATGGGGGTCATTCAATAGTCCCAGGGGTCTGAGACTGCCTCCTGCCCACTTACACATCATCCACATAGCAGGGATAAGGCATTTGCTGGATATAGACCCCTGTCCGTGGGGCAGCCCCAGTCTGCACCCGCACCACCGCCTGCTCCACCAGGTCCTGAATGTAGACAAAGCCCCCCCAGACATAGCGCAGGTCGCTGAAGGGGTCGGCTGCGGGGCCTGGGTCCCAAAACCTGAGGGCAGAGCACAGTGCTGGGACCAGGGATCCCCTGCCACGGGCACAGGTTGCTTGGCTGGCCATGGGGACCAATGGGGTGGGCATCCCCCAACCTGTCCTTGATCTTGTTGGTCCTCGTGACGTCATCGATGTCCATGCGGATCTTGTAGCGGACGTGGGGTGGCAGTCTGGGGGCCGTGGCATTGATGGGGGGCTGGAAGACCACAGCTGCCCAAAACTGCTGCTCCTCCAGCAGCTCCAGGGCCCGGGCCACCAGCTGCTCCTCCGTGGCCACTGCCTCAATCTTGTCCAGGCAGACACACTGTGGGAGGGCAGGCAGGGCTCAGGGGGCATGGGGGGTGTGGAGGGCCAGCCCACCCAGAGAGGGGGGGACACACACCTCCATGAACTGTGACAGTGTGCTCAGGACCGTGTCCACGTCAGCGTACACTTGGTGCCAGGTGAGGTTTGGTCCCCCCGCTGGCCCTGCCAGGAACGTGGCCAGCTCTGGCAGCTTCCAGGAAGTGCCATTGAGGAACCCATCCAGGAGCTGGGCTGTGCTTGGGGCCAGCAGCAGGTCCTGCAAAGCATCAGGATATGGAAAGCCATGCATCCCACCCCACTCCTGGCCAGTTGCCCCCCACCACACCCCCTGGTAGCCCCATTCCTGATGGGAGGAGTCTGGGGTCACACACCTGGAGCACCTGCATTTCCAGGCTGCTGTTGAGGAGGGTGTAGATGCGGGGTCCCAACTCCTGCCAGGCTCCCCCCAGCTCCCCCAGCACCGCCAGCTCCCGGAAGGTCCGATTCACCTGTGTGAGGTGAGTGAGAGAGGTCCAGGATGAGAACCCCCCAACTCTCCCCTGGCCCCCACAGCCCCCACTCACCTCGGCCATGACGCTGTCAGGGCCAGGCCCGGGTGGTGTGTACAGGATCTTCCCCACGAAGAGGGGCTTGATCCCCCGCCAGAAGATCTGTGACAGGGGGCTGGACTCCAGGCTGTGGAGCAGCTCCCGGCAGAAGGGACCTGGGGGTGCAGAGCTGAGCCCTCACCACCAGCCACTTATCACCAATCCCCACTGCCCCTCAGAGCCCTCCACTTACTTCTGCTGCCTGAGGCCACAGATCTCCGCTCGGAGCTGTTTCTGTCCAGGAAGGCTTTAACATCGTTGTCTTCATACCAGTTGAGGGAGGGGATCCTGAGACCCCCACCCTCGGGGTGTCCACAGGCAATGCGTGACAGGGCTGTGAAGGCACCCTTGCTGGGAGTGCTGGTGTTGGGGGGCCTCAACTCCCCTAACTCCCGTTGCAGCTCAGCCAGGCTAGTCATGGAGGAGACCTGGGGGTAGTGGAATGAGAGCGCAGCGAGTAAGTGGGGGACAGGGGCACCCAGGGACACTGTGGGGGTGAGTAAGGGGCAGGGGAGTGAGGGGTGTACCTCCTTCATCAGGGATGCTGCATCCTGCAGGAAGCTGCCCAAAGCTTCCACAGTGCCAGTGATTCCACCCAGATCTGAGCTCAGCTGTTCCTACAACGGGACATGGGAAGGGGGTCACAGCCCCGCCGGGGAGGCCAGGGGTCTCTGCCCCGGTGCCTTCCACCACCCGGCCGGGCTGGGGGCTCACCGCCAGGAGCCGCGGGAAGTCCATCTGGGACAGGAAGGAGCCCTCCATGGCACGGAGCTGGGAGCTGGGCAGTGCGCAGAGTCCTTGCTGCAGGTTCCGGGTGGAGTCGGCGTCGCCCCCCACCAGGAAGCCCCCCAGCTCCGAGGCGTTGCAGACCAGGGCCTTCAGCGGGAGGCGGAGGCTCGCCAGGGAGAACTGGAGGGAGAGGGCGGTCATGATGCCGTCACCGGCACCGCGGGCACGGGGAGCGGGCACCGCGCCGACACTCACGATGCGGGGGCTGAGCCGAGCAACCATCAGCTCATCCACCAGCGCCGGGGGCAGAGATGTGTTGGTCCGCAGGAACCGGGAGAAGGTCTCGTCCTCTCTCAGGTATTCCCTCACCGGCAGAGCTGGGGGGAGCAGGAGTCAGCCAAGGAGTTTTGCTCCCCCGTCAATCCCCGCCCCCGGTGCTCACCCCTCCGCTGACTCGCACTGTCCCGGAGCCGGCGCAGGGCGGGCAGGAGCCGGGCGAAACTGCGCAGGAGCCGCTGCCCGTCGCCGCGGAGCAGGACCTGCCGGCCTTCGGTCAGGAGGCGGGAGAGGCTGTGGGACATGGGGTGGGCAGTGAGACCCCGGCCCAGCCCCGCTCTGCCCCGCAGCCCCCCGGCCCCGCCGCTCACATGGAGCCATCGAAGTTGCCAACCACGCCGGGGGCCTCTCCCGCCGTGGGGTGTCGGAAGCAGGGGTTGTTCATGTTGCAGATGATGCCCTGCAGCCAGGGCAGGGTCCCCGCCGAGGGCAGCGCCTTGTTGGGGAAGTGGCCTGCGGGTGAGGGAGGCAGGTTCAGGGGGGCAGTGCAGGACCTCCGGGACCCCACATACACGAGCACGGAGATGCCAGCGAACCCCCGTCCCGTGACCACCTCCCGTGTTTGTACCCCTCGGTGTCACCTCAAAGGGCTCCGGTACAAGGGCACACAGAGGGGTCTTAGCAAGCCCAGGGGGTCCAGCGGGGGACACTCACACTCATGCTGTTTGAAGGGTGGGTGGGATCGCCGCACTGAGATCAAGATGAGGAAGAGGAAGAGGGGCCACAGGATCTCGATAGCCAGCTGGATCTGGGGGAGACACACGGTGGATGGGGGTCCCGGTCCCCATCAATGCCCAGGGGTCTGTCTGTCCCTGTGCCAGGAACCAGCGCCTCTGGGTGGCCCCACCCCGATCGCCCACTCACCCGCTGCCGCCGACGGTAGGTGAAATTCTTCCAGAGCAGCAGCCCCAGCTGGACGCCCACGGCCATGGCGGGGGCGCGGGTCCTGCGCCCCGCTCGGGTCCGGCTGCGGGTGAGAGCAGGGGGGGCAGCCCCAAGCTGAGGGCGACGGTTGGGCTCTCACTTTCTTCTGGTTCGGGGCTTATCACACCCCGGGCACAGTGCCGGGCACAGGGCTAAGCTCCGGGGCTGGCAGGAGCCGGACGGCATTCCTGCAGCAAAGCTCCTTTCCGGAGCTAAAGGCTCAAATCACATTCTTTCCTAAACCAAAAGCACCAGAATTGGGCACGAGCTCTGTCCAGGAGCCAGGAGCATGATTCACAGCCCACGCCGGGCACAGGGAGCAGCCGGGCACCCCAGGACTAACTCCAAGCCCCGGCGTGCTGGGCAGCCCGGCGGATGTTGAGACCTGCCCGTGCCTCAGTTTCGCCGTGAGAGGGATGTGGATGGGGCTCTCACCAGCCCAGGAGCGGAATTGCTGCGGTGCAGCGGGCTCGAGGCGCGAGCTCCGACACTCGGATCCCGCGCGTAGCAGCCGCGTCTCTGCCGGTTCCTGGGAATTCACCCACCCCTGGCCCGGCAGCAAAGCTCTGCCAAGGCTGCTCAGCGACGAGCCCGGTGTCTGCGGCGGCACGACCCAACCCGCAGCGTTCCGCCCGGTGCACCCACCCGAGCCCCGGGAGAACCGAGCTCCGGGGCGGCTCCCCGGACACAGCGAGCTTGGGACACCACCACCCCCTCCTTGCCCCTCGTTTTTCCCCAGGGCCGGGGGAGCCGCGCACTCACCCCCCGCCCAGCGCTCGCCGCCACCCGCCCGCGCCCGAGGCTAAGCCGGGTCCTGGGAGCAGCCGGGATAAACGGGCACGGGGCAGCGGGATTAGGATGCCGGCTGGGAAATCCGCCTAATCGGCCTGCGGGGCCGGACACGAGTGGGGTCTGGGGGCAGGATTCCTCCGGGGATGCACCGGGGTCAGATGGGGTAACATGGGAAGAAAGAAGCAGCTGCCGGGGTGGCGGTGACACGGGACGACAGAGGTGTCTGAGTGTCCCCATCTGCTGGGACCGGAGGGTGCTGCGGAACTGCCGGTCCGAGGCAGCCCAAGTCTTGAGGGGGCGGTGGCTCTTTTCGGGACAAAACAACCACAGAATCCCTGGATCCTCCCAAGGGGACTCGCGTGGGAATCTGCTCACTCATCTCACGAGGACAAGCACGCCGCATCGCTGCAACCGGGAGCTCGGTGGACCCCGCCACCCCGGCAACCCCCGGACCGACAGCTCCCAGCCCCGGCGCCCCCCAACCCCGCGTCCACCAACCCAGTTCGGCTGCAGGGAGCCCCGGTCTGGGGGGTGTGCGGAGTCACCAGGAGGCAGACGGGCCGGGAAGTCGTGGGGACAGCCCACAGTGGAGACACGGACAGCCCAGGGGGGAGCATGGGGGCAGCTCGAAGGGACGATGAGGATAGTCCAGAGGGGACACGGGGGTAGTTCGGGGGTACGATGGGAACACGGGGATAGCCCCGGGGGGGCGGGGAGGCACGAACAGCCTCGGGGGGAAGCTGGGCGGCCGAATCTGGCCGACATGAGCAGCCGGGACACAGTCTCCCCTCTCCTCCCTCCCAGCCCCCGGCCCGGGACCCCCGTTACCTGATGCCGCTGCGCGGCCTCTTTAAGAGACCCCGCAGCTCCGCCGGGCGCGCGCAGGCCCCGCCCTCCCCGCGCTACAAAGTAGCCGTGGGCGTGACGTCATGGGAACCGGCTCT
>VZTX01023264.1:0-14690 GCA_013400915.1 Pardalotus punctatus
TCAGGAGCAGGTACTTTTAACGTCACACTGACCTCAACCAGGGAATAGCGCAGGAATTGCCTGGGTCTCTGCGGTTACATGCTATTCTGACTTTCAATTACTTTTAACTGAAGCTCAAGACATAAATCATGAGTGATAATTTGTCCTGTAATCTCAGTTCTTCCATACTGGCTACAAAGGATCCAGAGACTTTTTTAAGACCTTTAACTGCAGCCTAGGAGGATGCAGAGGGCCTTTATTCCTAGGGCAAGCACAGTATGAGTTTACCTGATCCAAGCTAACTGTTTTTTTCCAAATCATTCTTTCTTGGCTTTCTCTAGTTTTTCACCATGTATTTCTCAGATTGCAGCCATCACATCCATCATGCTCAGAAAACAGAGAGGCTTTAATGGCTACACCCTTCCACAGCCACTCTTTCAGCTCTTGAACATGACTCTCACGCAGGGGACATTATTAGTCTACATTAAGCCAGCAGAGAGGCAGGAGAAAGAGATTGTTTAGCACATTTGAGAACTATTGTAGAAGTCACCTTCAGGCAATTTCATGCCTTTTGCTGCCTGTTATGAAACAAGTTGAAGGAACCTACGTGCAAATGAAGACCAGATCTACCCACTGATTTCTGGTCTAACATACAATTCAAAGGAAAACTAATAAGCAAAAGAGACCACTTTTATTTTAACAAAAGCCTTCTTACCACAGAGCCTGTGGATGGATTTCTCAGAGTAGGTGTCTCTATCACAGCCTTTACCAATATGGTTGGTTTCCAGTTCCACTGTTGCTTCAACTGAGGTTATTGGCTCCTCACATGTCTCCAAATGCATCCCGGGGAACAGAGCCAAGGAACCAGTGCCAGGCTCATATTCTATTCTCTTGCTCCAACCTGAATATTTATCCAAAGGAACAATATTAAAGATCTCTCGTGTTTAACTGAAAGTACCAGTAAATGCTAAAAGCAGAGAGGAAGGAGAGCAAACTAACCTTGCCAGCCAGGCTTGCACGTAGGCTTAATGCTAATTTTAACCAGCACATCCTCAGCAGCTCTCTTCTTCCCACAGTCATAGGCTGTTACTGTCAGTTTATACTGATGTTCTTTACCATAGCTTAACTTCTCTGTGTTTTTTATATAACCTGACACAGACAAAAAAAGCAATTATCAGACATCAATATAATTCCTCAGGGTCACTGCTGCATGAAATCCATCCAGGTACCACTTCTGTACTTCACACAGACCTGAACAGACTCATCTGCAAGTAAACTAGCCTCCACTATTTGACTTTTCAGTGCTAGACTTCAGGCCCAGATCCTTAAGACTACAAAAGGCAGAGATGAGCACACATACACAGAACAGCAGGGACTTCTCTGGCTCTTCACAGGGAATCACATTACTCCAAATGAAACTGTTCACGAGTGTTAACTGATACAGAAATTGTTTGGCGCACGCCAGGATTCACCAACTCTTTTTTAATTTGCAAACCCATGAAAACAATCCACTGGCACCATAGAGCCCAAAACCACCCATCTAAAGCCCACTAAGAACTGCTCACTCAGCTTACGCAGCTTGCTTGAACCACCAGAGGTAATTTATACATTTTTGAAGTGTCCATAGATCACTGGAGGTCAGGAAATTACCTGAACGAATCACTACACTTTAAAACCAATAACCACAGGACCGGAAACTCCAGAGCCACAGACGAGCATCTCAAATATGAAAAGCACACACATGAATCCCATTTTGGAGAGCTAATTAGCTAAGGTAATCCTAATTCAGAATGGAAAACTCCAGGGGGAAAAAAAAATCTCCTAAGAGGTGTTTCAAAACGTGATAGAGCTACCATACTTCCTCTTATTTTGAAAAGCATTTTTCAAGAAACACACATGCAACACTTCATCTGCTCCTTCCATCAGTAACGGCACACGGTATTGGCATTGAAGGACACCTCGTTTTCGTTACTAATTCAAAGTGCCGGGGGCAGAGCTCCGTTCCAGTGCGCTGCTCAACGTGTTTGCTGTCCTGTGCTCACCAGTGGGAGCCATTCCCACCTCACTCGCTCCACCTCTTACCATCTTTGTCAACGGCAAAGGGCACATCCGGAGTCACAATCTCGTAGCTGCAGATCTGGCTGAACTGGGGGGAACAATCCGCATCCACGGCCTCCACCTTGACGATGTTGTCGTACCTCTTGCCCTCGATGACCGTGGCCTTGTAGGACTTCTCCTTGAACACCGGGGCGTACTCGTTCACATCGTTCACCTGGATATGGACTGTGGCCCTGCAACGACACACCAAGGGCTCCCAGGGGCTGCAGACCCTGCTCCTGCCAGCACTGGCACACAGCAGCTCCCTCTGCCACCACAGCCACGTCAATCTTTCAACCCGACAGCTCTGCAGCTGCACTGTCCCAGCACAACACATTCCAGACAGCCTCCATCCAACTAACCTCTGCCCAGTCCTCCAGTACTGTGTAATATGCCTTGAAATGAAGGCAAATGGCATTTATACTACCAGAAACTATCTGTTCCAAGAACTATAAGTTAGGTCAAACCAAGAAATAAAAAAAGAAAACTTGTTTTGAAGGTCTGTTTCCTGTGTACTTCAAGCAGTGAAAAAATTATTTGCATTTGCCTTTTTTTTTCTTCCAGCCCACTTACTTCCATGAATGCAAAGGTTTGGGGCTTGATTAACAGAAATAGGTGAAGGTAAGAAAAGAGGAGAATATTTGTACCTGGTTCTGAATGACTGTCCCTTTTCTCATGTTCAAAAAAAATGCTTTCAGGGTATTTACAAATTCTGCCAAATCAGCTCCCTCTTTTCCACATGAAGCCATCCTTCAGCATTCCAGAAAGAAGTGGCCAATGACTAATAAACCCAACAATCTCAACTACCCCACCTAGGAAAGCAGTGGGTGTTTCTCCAGCGTCTTACTATATAATTCAGGTCAGTTTTAGGTTTTGTTTACTGTCGCTGGTTACTCGCAAATAAAACTCAAACCCTTGTACTGCAACTGACACATTGCTGCCATTTTACAGAAATCCAACAAAACAGAGCTGGGACAAAACAGGGTTTTACTTTTGTTACAGTACAATCTTAGTTTTTTCTGCTGTCAGAGTATTTGATATGAACACCCAATTTTTATTTTACATGAACAAGAATGACACTTAAGACTGGTCTTAGACTAAGAGCTGTCAAGTGCATTTGATTGGCTTTCTCTGGCTAATCAAGTACTGAACTGTGTAAGGCAGTGAAAACTGGCTTAATTCTTGGATGCAGAAACGAGAAATCAGACAATGCCAATGGAAGAACCCCAGAAGCGGCAGATACACTTTAACACATCATACAGCCAGATAATCCTAAACACACTGGATCTCGAATTCCATCCTTTCACACCTGTCACTGACTGCTGGTACATGCAGACCAGGAAAATAATGCCGTTTCTGTCAACGACCAAGGAGAAAAGATGAATAATGAAAAGTAAACTAATAAAGAATTCAATCAGTACTGTTCTGCCATAAAAGCATAAGTTTTCTAATGCTTATGCTAAGAAGAAAAATCTTTAAGGTTTTATTTTATCCTATTGCTAAATAAACACCACCAAAAAAACCCCATTCTGTACCAAACATGCTACATATTCCGGACTTGAAGAGCCACATGCCAAGATGGTCAAAAACCACCGAAAACACAACACAGCCAGCCATGGGAATGTGAACAGTGGCTGTGGAAGGCCATCATTCTGCGGAGGGAGGAGTAGCAGATCACGCTCTGGATGTTCAACACACAGCCATGAATCTGGATCATCATCATTTTTACTGGACTCATCAGAAGGAAGTTTCTATCTGAATTAACCAGCACAGGTAGAAAAATATAGGGAAATTCTACAGTGTAGAGAAGAAAATGAACAAAGAATATAATTCCAGCCAATTAAACTAAACATTTGTTGCTGTCCTTCTCTTTGAAAACTTTCTTCAAAAGTCAGATTGAGCATCAGAGTTTAAGGACATACCTATTTTCTGTAAGCGCAATCCTGAAGGCAGGAACATTCTGCTGCCTGTTTGCAGCCTTCAGTTACAGAGTAGCAAGGTTTTGGCTGTCACCAAGCTGACCTCTGCTACCCTAGTCCTCATTTATGCCCCTCTTTGCTTCACAAACTGCTCATCTCCCACATGCTCTGCAGATGTTTACACCAGAGTGTCAAACAGTTACTCTCAAGTGGGTTTTCTAGAGACTATTTTATATTGTGGTTTCTCCTTAGATAAAGATGAGCTAAAGACTGCTTTGTTCCCATTCTTTAATTAGGCAGAGATGAACCTCATGCTATTGATCTTTGGTTCTTTGGTGAGGCGGTCTGGAAACAATAGAAACACGCATGCTTCACCATTTTGTTAAGTTTAACACAGACGGACTTCTTGAACCAGTTTTTTGGATTTCAAAACTGAATTCTGAAGTAATGTCCAGGCTTGGTATCCCACGCAAACTCCAACTCAAGACAGACTTTAAGTGTCTACAGTCTTCCTGCTTCTATCCACACGCTGTTTTCTAATGCAAATTCAGAGACATCATTTAGTACCACCTAAAATACAAACGATGGCATGTCCAAGCAGTTCATGTCCTTGTGGCTGCTCTTTTTGTTACCATAATGACCCTGCCTGTGCAGGGAGGCTGGAGCGGATGCCCCAGCGCGGTCCCTTCCAGCCTGACCCTTTCTGTGGTCACATGAAAAGCCTTACAGTACCAACACTTGGTTCACATTTCCTCTCAATATGCAGACTCCAAATAACCACGACCAGGAGAACCCTCAGAGCCAAACTTCCCCTCAGCCCACCCCAGACTGACTTACTTGTGGGATTTTTTTGCATTTGCTCCATCTGGTCCCTTCCCACAGTCGTAGGCCTGGATGGTGAACGTGTAGTCCTTCTGCAGCTCACAGTCAAGCTTCTCCTTAGAGCGGATTATTCCCTCACCAGTGGATTTATCCACTACCACTGCTTCAAAGGGAACATTCTGCCCGTGAATTTTAAATCCACAGATCTCACCTACAGAGTTAAAGTAAGACAGGTTAGAACTGGTCAACTTGATGATACATTTTTAAGATAAACAACCAAATATTTTGCAGCCAAGGGTTTGTGAGGGTCTGTGGACAAAGCAAGAGCATTGTGCTTTAAAATGGGTGAATTCTGGGAACTTTAGTAAAAAGAAGCAAACGTCTGCCTTCCAAGCAACTTGTTTACTTTGCATCCATTCATGCAGGAGTATAAAAGAGAAAAAGAGAAATGTAGACAGGCATTTCACAGGAGAACTTGAGATAGCTCCAGGGCAAGAATAGATCTTATGTGAGCATACAGCCAAGGCCACTGGTAATATCTTCTATGCCAAGCTCCTGGCAATAGCTGAGCAGCTGGTTCACTTTGACCAGAGCAAGAGGTTAAAATGCACAGTTACAAGTCGAGGGATGAAAAAGCCTCAAGTACAGGTTCAGCACCATAATTACAGAAATTCTGTCAACAGATCAAAGGACAAAGTCTTCCTGTGCAATGTACCTGGCTAAAATCAGGGAATCAAAACAAACTACTGAATGAGAAAGGTAGAAATACCAACTTCTCAGGCATCCATTTCAACAGCTATCTACTAACACAGGCCAAATGTCAGTCAGGGAAGTTCTCAGGGAATGATTTAGAAGGCTTTCCTTCCACTCAAACTCTCCACCCTACAAACTTGGAAGAGAAGTCCCCAGGCACATCATTTTTAAACACATCTAAGCCTCAGACTGCACTATGAGACTCTGGCTGGCACAGCTGGGGAAGCCCAACACACAACAAAAGCCACTCAATAAACTTGATTTGATCACCTACACTGTGCTTTTACCTCTGTCACCTGCTATATTTTGAAGGGGATCTTCTCCCACCAACAAACCCCACTATTTTGCTATTGCAGTTGCAGTGGTTTCTTAGTACCAACAATACACTCCTAATGAAAACATGTCTAGAGATGTTCAAAAAAGGGAGATTGATTCATATTTTAAATCACTGAAGGGCATGTACTGCAGGGAAGGTGCTGTAATGCTTCAGCACTTAAACGTTACTTCACAAAGCATATGGAAAATTTCAGCTGTCCCAAAGTGATCTACAACTGAACATATCTGAAAATACTAAATTCCCCCAAACAACTTCTTCAGTGTCCACACAACGTACAATAACCCTGAACGGTTCAAATGGATGTCTGATTTACAGATATTTCTAACCAAGGGTTTGGTTACAGAACAGTTTCATCAATAGATTTTAAAATAGAAAAAAACTGGGAGAATAAATGGGACATAAGAGCATGACAGGATCTTCTGTTTCAGTGCTGATTCCCCATTTCATAACCAAAGTTAGTAGGTTAATATTCATAAAAGGGATAGAAAGAACCCTTTATCACCTTCTTTGGTGACTGTCACCTCAAAACTCTCTAAAGGGAAAAAAGACAAACCCAAGTCAGTAACAGGAAAGGCTGAATGGGAGCAAATAAGGAAAAGGCAAAGATGCACACATTACACAGAAAAGCTTTGGAAAAAGCGTATTTTACAATTCCTATGGTGATTTGCTGTAACTGTTACAATTTTAGAGTTTTAGTTATGTTAAATATTATTTAATCTTTTAACACCAGGTTCTCATTTGCAGAATTTTGAAATATTTGGTAAGTTCATTCAGGCTTTTTTCATTTTTCCTTTTCTTTTCTTAAATAATACCAACTTCTAAACCAGAGATATTTTCAAAATTGCATGTTGATTAATAACTATCAATAAAGTAGAATTTATCTGAATTATTCTAATTAAAGATTTGCCATAATTCGTGATAAAAAAATATGCACATTAAATTGTGATTCTGATGAGCACAGAGGTTTTAATACAAGGAATGGGAAGGGGGAAGCGATACATTTTCCTAGCAGTACATTGCTTTTCCAGGTTAAACAAGCAGTCAGTTCATTCCACTGCTGACACAGTGCAGCGCTGGGCAGGAGAGGGGCAGGTACTCAAAGCCACTGCTCCCTCAGCACTGAGACCCCCGAGCAGCTGTCCTGCCCCTCCAGCCGCCCCAGCAGAGCAGAAGCTCCAGCACACCCTGGATCTGCCGTGCTCACCAGACCTTGGACGTGACAGCGTTTCACAGGGGTGAGACAACTGTGAGCGGCACCCGCAGCCCTTCCAGGGCTGTCAGCAAAAGGCAAACCCTGCTCTCCTCTCCCTGGAAACCATCGGCTGTTGACACCCAAACTATCACCTTTTACGTATCCTCCAACATGTCCATTCTTTTTCTGATTATCATCATGTTTAACCTGAATTCCTGTACGACAAAGCACACCTGTACCTTTAAAATCACTTCTAGCAGATCTCCTGTTAATTCTCATACATTTCCAACAACTTGCAGTAACACATTCAAGTCTCCATTCCAGAGGGGCCTCAGAAAGAGATGAGGCACTACAGTGACAGAGAAATATTTTTCTTAAAAAGGCAAAATTACAGTTTAACACTGAAGTGGAAATATAAGTAAGGAAAGTTACTTTACCATGATTTCTAGTCCGTCACTTTAAAAGGAGCCCGTTTCTGAAATAGCTCTCAAGTTCTCCCTGAAACTCACTTCTGGTAATCCCTGGATTTATAATCAGCTCTTTATTTTAACACACCAAGTATGCTGCCTCTTGTGGTATCCACATGATTTATTCCAGTCTATTCTTACACAGGGTATAAATATAATCCCAGATTTCAATGTGTTTTGGCAATAGGATCATTGAAGACAGTTTTACACTGCTTAAATTCGTGACTGACACCACTGATTAGCCAGAAGCGACATTCCAACTGCGATTTCAAATGTTCCACATCTTAACTCCTGCTCACCCACCTCGCTGTTCCCTCCCAGTAACTCTGAGAGCCGAGCTCTGCACGTGAAACACTGAGATTACAAGAAAAATACCTGGAGGGGAACGTGAAAGTAGAGAGCCTGGTGATGGAGAGACGAGGGAGAAGTGGATTAATGGGGCAATTACCTGTTTGGGAGAGGGGAAGCTGTTCAAAACCTGCTCCCACCTTTATGGTGGGCAGGAACCCGAAACTCTGGCGCCAGTCCCAGCCTGGCTGCCAGGATGCTCTGCATTCCGGTTTTTGCTCCTGAGCACAGGGCATTTCCAGGCTCTCCAGTGAGCTCCGGGAGCCTGCAGGTGCTGGTCGAGGGGAAAGCTCCATTCCCAGGTGAGCTCCGGCTTCCTCTGCCCGGCGCTCCTCAGAACCGCGCCTGCTAAGGACTGCGGCTGGGAAACCGTTTTCTCTAGGGGTGGGGAGAGGGACTGAAGCCCTGTTATAGGCACATCAAAAAAACAAGGGAAACGTTTCAAACAGCTGGCTGTGACACCCTCTACTGCATTCCGATAACAAAACACATTCAGCTGTGTGAAGGCATCCAGATATAACAGAAATGCCATAAAAACTCAGTTCCTTTATGCATAGTGAAGGGGAAATCCCTACTGAGAGCTTCATCCATCAAACTGATTTCAGACACAAACTACTCTAATGCACAGTAAAAAATGTAACTGTCCTTTATTTTTTTTTTTTTTTCCCAGCAAAACCACTTAGGACCAAATTCCAACCTGATTCAATTTGTGATGCAGAAAAGATTCACAGAGGAGCACAAATGGTCATTGTCTTCTCAAGCAGATCTGTAACAGTGATGGTGCAAAAGACTGATTCCATCCTGTCCCTACATGCCAGGCAGCTTGACAAGGCAAGCTGGCACGACTATATTCACACTCTGTTTTCAAAAGTATGGCATTTCAGATTTCAAACCATACAAATACCCTAAAAATAAATGTCTGCATAACCCTACTTATTTTTGCATACCTGAATTTTAGGATCCTACCCACAGCACATAGTAAGCAGAGCAACAAAAAACAAAACAAAACAAAACAAAAACAACCAAAACCAAACACTGTGCTGGCCCCACAGTTCATGTACTACAAAGCACCTAAATGAACTAGTTTTGAGATATTTCAACATGCTCAAAATTGAAATAAAGCAAAAAAGCTCTACTTAAAATATTTTAAATCTGTAGACAGTTCAGAAGTTTCCCAGCTCAGCTAGAGGGCACAATTAATTAAAATATCCAGCCTTTTGAAGCATGAATAAATTTGGTTTATAAGCAGGAACACATCAGCAAGGGCCGAAGCAGCCATTTAATGCAGAGCAGGGCTCTGTTTGCCGTGAGCCCCTCAAGGACAGACTCAGGTACAGCTCCACTGAATGGCACACAAACACTCTCACAGATCCCCATGGCACAGTCTGCCAAATCTACGCAATTCAAGCCCAGCAGTCTCGTATTGAGAATTTCTTTACAACGTTCACGTGCTACACTCAAAATTTAATCTCTTTAAATCCACTGGCTTGCTGCTGCTTAAGAAATGCCCATTTTTGAAAGCTAAAATACATTCTGTTTATACAAATATAGACTATTGATACCATTTCCAGTTGATAAAAAATGTTGATTTAACAAAAGCAGGTTTATACAGTTTAGACCAAGCCAACGGAAAGCCTCACTTAAGAAATGCTTTGACATTGGATTTTCCTCTCCAAACATAACAACATATTTGAAGAAACTCTGCCAGTACTTTCTTGAAGACATTACTATCCAAGAGGTACAAAATTGCCATTTTCAGAATTTGTTCAACACTGCTGAACTACCACCACCTACATTTAAAGCACTTCAGAACCGTGAGAGGTGATTCACGTTCTCCTCATCCCTGAGGACACAAGTCAGGCTTCCCATACCTCTTTTTAATCAACACACTTTGTGTGTCCCAACACAAGCCTCTTTGTTTGAAATGAAAAGTTTTTTGTACAGCAGTTTTATTTCCAGTTAAGATCACTGAAGATCCTCTGTCATATGTACCCAATACATGAGGAAGTTTGAATTTCAGAGGTTCACCATTAGCTCCAAACTTCTGAATAGAAGTTCACCATTATCTGCAACTTCCTTGGAGATAATTACAGCCTTATGGTAATGCAACAAAACTGCTACTTTAAGCACCACTTCATGAAAATTGTGACCAAGCTGCCATAAGACTGCAGCACTCAGTGAGTTGGGTGCTTAACATTTCAAATGGCTCTTAATTTAATTGAACCGCCCTCCTATCCCTTCCTCCTCTGAAGCCAGGCTAAGCAATGCTCCCAGAAGTGGCTCATGTCACATCCTTTAGGGACTTCGTTAGGATTCTTAACTCTCAAATTTTGCTTAAAGTAAGCTTCTGCAAAAATCCCATTTAAGGTTGTGTTATCCACTACAAATAACTTAAATACCTGCAGATGCCCAAAGGTATTCCTCAAACATATCTTTCTAACACTGTAAAATTCAAAAAAGAACTTTCCATAATACTGCATCCAATTAATGCATATGGTATTCTTAAACAGAAGTTTTCAGAAAAAAATCTACTGCCTAAGTTTATAAGAAAACTGTCAGTCCTATGTTCAAAGTGAAGAATTAGCCCACATTTTTCAAATATCTTGTGTATCATTCTCAGTATTCTTTGCTAGAGGAGAAAAAGCCTTTTCTTCAGCCAGAGCGAGTTGCTCTGTTTTTAAAATACCTCAGACTGTTAAGCAAACTTATCACAGACTTGCAATCTTAATTCTACTAATTAGTATTTTCACTCTATTAAGACACAAATTAAAAAATGCTAAGAAAACCAAACTCTCTTCAGAATGGGAAGAAAATCATTGTTTCAGAACTCCCACGCTGAATGCTGTGAAATGTGGAATCTAGAGGATTGTGGAAAAGGTTAGATACTATGCAAACAAAACAAAAATAAAACACCAGAAAAATTGCCACGTACACATGAAACTGAAAGAAGCAAAGTACTTCCTGGTTTGGGTACCTGGATACAGCTGCAAATCTGAAATAAAATGCCGGTCCATGCACACACATTTCCTAGGATCTAAAAGCTTTGAAATGTTATGCTACTGTCAGGGAAAACACAGCACCACAGAGCATTTGTCCCCAAGAAAGCATTTCCACATCTTCAGACAGAAAAGCAGATGAATTCTCTACCTGCAAAACGCAGAGGTGCATCTTTGTCCAGGGCTATTAAAGGGGGGTCCAAGAGCACCGTGTTGTCATTTTCTGTGACTATGCCGTGATAGGTTGTTTCAATCCATGGCTTATGCTTGTTCACTGAAAGGAAAACAAAGTGCAAAGTCAAAACATTTGAAACTGACAGCGTCTTTAAAAAACACTTTATAACTTCAATATTTTTCTCTTTTATAATTCTGAATCAAGGTTTTAATAAACTAAAAGATTTGAATCAAAATCCTGGCTAAGTATGTTCAGAAGAGTTGAGTGTCCCTGTAGGCTTTCCAAAAGTAACTCAGAGAATTTAAATTGGTTTCTAACTATGCTGGGATTTAAGATGCCCCTGAAGTGCAATTCAAAAACCTTCTACCGGTGATGGGGAGCCACTGCCATCAGTGCCAAGTGTGACACCAGCAAAACCGACAGTCAGCACCCGACCAGGAAAGCCTGGCCAACACAGAACCAGGGTTTGTTTACTCTCGCCTTCCCCCAGCACGGAAAACCGGGGACACAGCTGATGGACTGCTCCTCAGAACATGAAGGCTTGTTCTCAGGTCAGCTTTTTGTCCGGTACAGGGGTTTTAATTATCACTAAGAAAACAGGTGGGAAAGAGATCCAACTTCAGCTATTTAATAGTTGCTTTAAGAGACTGGGAAACTCCACTAAAAAATCAGCCACGAGAGCATCCTTCACCTCTGCACAGAAGCCTCAAAGGGATCACTGAGCCCGTCTCAAGAGGACTGGCCTTCCTGTGCTGCAGGGAAATGCACCAGCTTTTCTGGCCAGCCTGCCAGAGAGCCGTTTCCAGCCCATCACTAAAGGTGCAGGGTCAAATCACGGTACCCACCAAGTTACCACTACTCTGGCAATGCAGCAGGAGAGTCCCTTGACTATTTAGTATTTAGGTTTATGTTGTGCTCCTCAGCTCAGGTGGAGGAGCCTGACCGCCCCGGTGGCTTCTGGATGGTTAAACTTCCTTAACAGTACCATTTTCCCAATTGCAATTCTGGAAGATTGCACGGATCCAGCTGCTTAGAACCTATGGAAAAACTTCCTACAGGGCCTGAAATCTGGCCCTTACCAGACAAAACCAAGTCAGCTTCAGCAAATGTGACACAGTCAAATAACAGAAATGCTTCGCTGGAGGTTACAGCAAACATACCAAAGAGCATTCCATAGGCAACATCACCCAGATTTTGGCCTTCATGAGATCAACGACTTAAAACTTATGAAATGCATGCCTGTGCAATCACAGCAAAATATACACTACAGTTAGAACACTATCACACAGCTGACTCCTGCTATTTCACCTCTAAAGAATTATATAAGCAGATTGTCAAAACAGACAGAGATGGAAGGTTAACCCAGACTTTTGAATTCTGCCTCTTCAACAAACTAAAATGGATTCATGTCATGTGCCATATGCTTACCCTGGGGAATCAAAAAACAGTGATAAAAGGACACTTCTATAAACGATTAAACCTAGAGAACTCATACAGAAAACCATAATACTCCCAGTATGCTTTCATCTGCAATCTTTTACTGGTTAGTAGCAACAGCAGACAGGATATATCATCTCCATCCATAACAACGCAGCAAGAGAGAACTCACAAGGAGCTGTTGTAAAGCAGGCAGTGTTTAATTATTGCCGTGTGGTTCTACTCAACATGGCAACGCTCTCCCCAGTGCCTCAGCACGCTCACACGGGCACACTTTCAACGTGCAGCACACCCAAGAGCCGGTTCCACGCCAATCTCATTGTTCTGCGTACCCAGAGAAGATCACTGCAGCAGCACCCTCCAGGAACGCGTTTCAGAAAAACCTGGTCATGCTCAAAGGCACAAAAACAGATTCCTGCCTCTGAGGGAAGGTGCCAGGAATTGCTAAAGTGTGAGGCTGCCATGGAAAGCTCTCTCAATTCAACCCTGCTCTCAAGAAAACCATCGCTCCAATACAGCTTTGGCTTCAGGAGCACAAGGAGGTCACAGCTGTGTATTTTCCTGTCAGCAGTACTTTTCTGTCAGTACATCTGGGACAGTTATACCCCAGCTGAAAATCTGAGTCCTTTCATCCCTTCATCTCAGTCCTTGCAAGGATATGATATAAAATACCAGAACGTATCTCTGACAGAAAAAAACCCTCCATCTCCATTCTAATGCTTCTGAATGTGGATTACAAAAATACCGTGTTTTTTTTTTTTTTTTTAAGTTCTGAGAAACCTTCTCCTAATTTAGCAACCTCCCAAATCCCACTACTGCTGGATAGGGAGTTCTATAAAACCCTGAAATACTGTAACCACATATGAACAGAATTATGAGTATGCTGAGCATCTGCAGAGTCTAGTGAACCTTCAAACAACAGGCCCAGTTGAAAGCAAAGTCGTGTCCTTTTATTGTGCTGCAGACAATAAAATCATAAAGCTTAAATCCCTTTGTGTGTATGAAGGCTAAAGATCACTGGATTTTAAAACACCAAACTTACTGCTGAATATCCAGGAAAGGCCCGTTATCCGTATTTGTGATCTACTGACTCCAGCATAACCACACACTGGAAGGAATTCTCAAGCTAGCATTTGAAATATGAGATACAGCTTATGAGCAATCTATCATTGCTTCCCTTCAATTAAACTGAACCGAGTATTATTCTGATGGTAGCTGCTTAAATAGCATTAAGTGCTGGACTGAAATGGGAAGGGGTACTTCAATTGTCACAGAACTCCTGCAATCTACACAAGTTGTTTGAAGCCAGAGTGGCAGTTTCAAACCAGAACAGCAGCCTTTTCCAAGCTTGACACGAAGGAAGTGCCCTGAGCTGTTAATCTCTTGCCATTTAACTGGGATAAACTACACCGGTTTCCTTGAAATACAATATTCACACTATTTGTAAGCGCCCCAGCTGGAATTGGCGGTAAATCCCAAGGAGCATTTAATCAAGTGGGGTTGCTGTGCAGACACAGGCAGCTCGCTGGCTGCTGCCTGCCTTCCAGCGGGCACGCAGAAATTCCAGGGCCAGCCAGGCACAGGCGTTCCCAGGCGGCCCCGTGACTGGAGAAGCTGCTGCCACTCCTCTGCAGGTAACTGCTGCTGTGGGGGGACGGGATGTGTGCCTCCAACACAGGGCTTGGAAACACCAGCTGCTCCAGGAAAACGTGCTCCGTGCCTCCTGCACAGAACAGAGCAGCCGGACGGCTCTGCAGCCAAGGGACTGCTCCTCAAAGTGAGGATGGATGCTTCCCTCCCAAGGGAGCGCTCCTCAAAGTGAGGATGGATGCTTCCCTCCTAAAGGAGTGCTCCTCAAAGTGAGGATGGATGCTTCCCTCCCAAGGGACTGCTCCTCAAAGTGAGGATGGATGCTTCCCTCCTAAAGGAGTGCTCCTCAAAGTGAGGATGGATGCTTCCCTCCCAAGGGACTGCTCCTCAAAGTGAGGATGGATGCTTCCCTCCTAAAGGAGCGCTCCTCAAAGTGAGGATGGATGCTTCCCTCCTAAAGGAGTGCTCCTCAAAGTGAGGATGGATGCTTCCCTCCCACCAGAGTGCTCCTCAAAGTGAGGATGGATGCTTCCCTCCCACCAGAGTGCTCCTCAAAGTGAGGATGGATGCTTCCCTCC
>VZTX01023278.1:0-35356 GCA_013400915.1 Pardalotus punctatus
GGGGGGGGTGATGTTCCCCCTCCGTCCCCTTTCCTGCCTCCCTCTGTCCCCTCTCCTTCCTTCCAGACAAACTTGCTCCGGGTCGCTGCCCGGGGGGCTCGGGGCGCTGCCCCCCCCGCGGGGTCCCCCCACCAGCCAAAGCACCCTTTTAATTTTGCGCGTTTTGTCGAAAAAGGTTCAGCACCCCCGTTGCCAAGGCTGAGTAGCAATTTCCAGGTTTTCGCTGCCTCGGTTCCGCGCTGAGGAGGTTCCCTCGTCCGGGGTTGGGCATTAAATAAAGCAGTTGTTAAAGTGTGTCCCCTCGGTGAGGAAGGCTCTTCTCATTTCCTTGCTCCTGGGTAGGTAATGTGAAGTCAGGATGTTGTTTACTTCTACAATAAAACATTTTGCTTCCTGTTATCACAAAGAACTTGGAAGGCTGCAGTTCTGAAGTTTTCACCCTTTGTTTGCTATGGATGCAGGTTCTATCATTGTTTTATCAGTTTAGTCAGAGCTTCTTTTGCTATTCGGGGTTGGGGTTTTTTTTAATGAGTCTTTTACAAGGCAATGAGTGAAAGGAAGAACGTGCCTTAAAGGAATGTATGATTCAAAACCCCTGGAAATGACCCAGAAACCAGGATCAGGTTTTGTGTGCAGAACTCTTTCCAGAACTGCTGTTTCCAGAGAACCTTCCAGTGGATGCTAATACAGGTTTTCATTCTTTGTGTGGCCTGATCCTGCAGTCTCCTGACATTAACTTCTGGGGATAGTTGTTAGAAATCCATCAGAATCGAAGCACTACTGAAGTGATCCCATTAAGTGAAAGAATTCCTCTTCAGTTTACACGTATGAACAACTAGAAACTAAATCTTTGAAAACTCTGGAAGTTTTAATAATCACTGCAGACCTTGGGAATACATCTGGCTTTGCTGAGCAGCAATCAGGTATTCTGCTTATCAGAGCTATGCCACACTGAAGTTTAAAGTATAATCAGGGGCTTAAAATCCTTTACTTAGTGAAAACTCTTTTTGGTTTGTTTTTCTTTGTTCATTTGTTCTGTTTCTTTAGCATCCCAGTTCACCCGTGTTCCAGTGCTATATGTAAATGTTCCAGTACTACATTTCCTTTATGGGGGATTGCATGGACTTGAACCAGTGAAAATATAATCAGAATATGTAATGTGTCATGAGATAAGCTTTAATTATAATGCTTTTATCTCTGTTTTTAAATCTGACACCTTAACTCTTTGTTACTTGAAAATTTACCTTTATGGTGACTAAAAAGTCACATTATTAGTGGGTTCCATGTGAGATACACTGGCCAACTGCAGATGTTTTGGTGTTTGGACAAATATTTGTCTTCAGTAACTATTTGTAGTTTAAAATGAATGCTGGCTCTATTTGCAGCTGGACTGCTGGGATGTTGACTTGTCCTGATTCCTGAAATTCTTCCAACTGCCAGGCACCTTCTTGTTAGCCCTGATGGGAGCTGGGGATGCGATTCAGGCTCTGTACAAACGGAATGGCCTGTAACACACATGCATGGTGCACACACATATATATTTGGAAAAGATACTTTTCCGTTTATTAGGAAGAAATCCTTCCCTGTGAGGGTGGGCAGGCCCTGGCACAGGGTGCCCAGAGAAGCTGTGGCTGCCCCTGGATCCCTGGAAGTGTCCAAGGCCAGGTTAGACAGGGCTTGGAGCAACCTGGCAGAGTGGAAGGTGTCCCTGCCCATGGCAGGGGGTGGGATGAGATGGGCTTTAAGGTCCCTGTCAGCCCAAACCGTTCTGGGATTCTTTAATAATAAGCAAGTAAAATAATTAAAGCACTTTGCAGGGTGGAAGCAAGGAAAGGGAGCAGATTTTGTGGCATGTTACACAGGTGTATCTTTAAGAAAGATTGTTACAGCTTAGTGTCTTGGTCCGGCATTATATTTTCATGTAGTTTAATAAACATGAGGACAAGTAATGTTTCTTTTGTAAGCATAAGCATTTCTTTGAGTAGCACATTAAGATCCACAGTAAAGTTCTCGCAATGGTGAATTGCTGTCACTTTGCTGGGCATTATTCATGTTTTGTTTTTACTTTACAGTTACACATCATTTGGTGTTGTTCTGTGTAATGCTGAGTTTAATTCTTGGAGCAGTTAAAATGCCTTGATGAGTACATTAGATAGGTTGCAGTGGTTTCAAGGTTTATTGAATTGCTGCCTCACTCTGAATATTTTAAAAGGCTCCTCTTGGGGGCAAAAACCCAAAAATGCTGCAGAGATTTAGGAGGCTCACTTATGCTGTTAGTGCCAAGTTTAGAGCTCTCGGATCACCTGTTTGTAGTTAAAAAGATTCTGTAGTTGGACTTACTTTCCTTGTGTAGTGTTAATTAAATTGTTGTAAAAAGCCAGGACTTGTTCTTATTTATTTATTTGCTATTAATATATGTAGTAGTGTGTAAGGAATTAGAATAATTCCCTAATTCCCTTTAGTAGCTGGCTGGTTAGCCTGGCTTTTGCCAGAGACTGAAGTGGCAGCCTTACCATGTTTGGTCTTTTTTTGACATGGATTGTTTTTAAACAATTTTCCCTCTGACAGAAATGTGATGAGTAGCAATTAGCATTAGTGTATTAGCATAGCATAGAGTCCAAAGAATCTTAAAAATTGCTGAATATGATTTTCTTTCTTTGTTTGGGATTGTTGGGGGTTTTGTGATCTTCCCGTTTCCACATCAGTTAAGCACCTGTAACAAAGTACAGGAGAATGTGTATAATACCAAGTTATTAATATAAATAATTATATTTAGTTTAGTTATGGAATCTTGTGTCAGATCTTAAAATAGCCAGAAAAATATTTGCTATTAGAAGCCAGACACCTTTATTCTTTAAAAATGAATGAATAAATTGAATTGATTGCGCTGCCGGTTGTAGTGATCAGTTTGAAATGAGGTTTACTATTTCTGGGTGGTGAAAAAGGGAATTATCAGCTGCTTACTTTCCTGTGCCACCAGTGTTTTTTCTCCCTGCTGGAACTTTTCATTCATTGCTTATGTCACTTGTATAATGGCAGTGTTTAGTTTAACTGTGAGGAAAATGTAAAACTGAGCATGGTTAGGAAACATAAAACAGGCTTTGATTTTTGTGTGGTGAATGGGAGGGGGTGAGGCTTAATCCTTTCACGACCAACATTTCAAAGATTTGAGTGAAAAGGGCTGCTGCGTTGTCAATTTGAATTTTTCTTTGGAAACAATTGCTGTAAAATCCTGTCCTCATTCACGGCCTTTGCCAAAGCAATACCTGGGGATGTGACCTGACCTTACCTGCAATAGAAATCAGATGGAAAAGTGTAAATCTGGAGGTTCTGCTCTTGTGGTGTTAAACTCCTGTTTTCTCTTGGGGCAGAGGGGGAAATAACCACTTGCTGGCACCCCCCAAATGTGACTGCTGGTTAATGAGGAGAGATGAAATGCCGATGTTGATCCCCTCAGCACCCCCCAGAGTAGGTGCTTGTGGTGTCTGAAGTTGGCTGTTGTTGCAGCAAAGGCCGAGGGTGTGTTCGTGGTGTGTCCCCCTCCTCCCCACCCCTGCGAGCAGCATAACTGGCACTACCAGCTGCTTTTTCATTTGGCTTGAGATAAAAATATACTGAACAGAAGAACATCTTCTCTTGACAGAAATACTTACAGAAGTCATAATCTTTGGAAATACTCTGCTATCTCTTTCTCTGTTTAGCGTTTTCCAGTTAATATTTCTACAGTCTTTCCCTTTGTCTCAAGTTTGTAACTTAAACCATTTTGTGTTGTTAAATTAGCTACTGAAAAAAAAAATTAAAATTGGTTCTTGGCTTGTTGGCTTCTCCTTTTCCTTCTGTTATCTATCTCCAAAGCTGTATTGGTACTTATATATAATATTTTTTTAGTAAAGTATATCTTTATGGAAGCTCTTGAATATAAGAATAAGAAATGCTATTGGTGAGATTAAAATGTTGCATTTCAAAAGGTATTTAAACACTTTTTTCTTCTCTACTAACCAAGTACTTTGGATCTTTTATATAAAACTAGTTTTAAAAGTTAATGAAGACTCAGTGACTCAAACCACGTGGAAAACTTACAGACTTGTTTTAATCCTGTTAGTTTGCAAGAGTGGCTGCAGGGATGTGAAAATTCTTCTGATGAGGGAATGGTTGCAGTATCTGGGGATGGAAGCCGTAGACTCATCTTGTAACTATGTATTTGAGCAGAAAGATGTGGTGGTGATGTGATACTGTAAAGATGGCAGGGATATCCTGTTCACCACACGTGTATCAATTCCTGATACAAAATACCATGGAATTCAGTGGCTGAGCCTGCTGTTTCACAAGGTGATGGGAGCCCCTTAATCTGGCCTGTGCTTATCTAAAAGATTTGAAAATCACATCACAAATTGCTGGTGAGACTGTGATAAATCACACTGACACCACGGAGCTGAACTTCATCTGCCAGAACACAGCGTTTTCTGACTAAAAGCCTGCTGCCTGTAAACTACTTATTCAGCTGCCTTTGCCTGAAAAAAGTGTGACATGATTTAAGACTATTGCTGGAATTTCCTGGTTTGTTCATTTGTGTTGGGCACAGATTTGGAGCATCTCAGTCTCACTTAAAAGTTAAAATGATAAATGACGTTATCTTGAGAAAGCTGTGATTTGCTTTTTTTAAAGTTGTGGCCATTTGTGTGTGGTGGGGTGACAACATTGACTGGTTTGGTGTAATTCCAGATAAACTTCCACCTCGTGAGGTGCCTGTGTGTAACATTGTCCCGTTTTCAGATGTGCTTTGAAATACTTTTATTAATATTTGGAATACTTTTGGAGTGGAGCCTGCTCTACTTTAAAGTACTCCAGTGCATGATTGACAAGTTTAAATAAACGATGCTGGATTTATTGGCACAAGGTCACTGGAGCCATCTGTTTTAGTCAGGGAGCTTGGGAAATGATCCGTTACCTACGTGTGTGTTGTTATCAGCAGCTCAGCTCACCTTATCAGCCTCGCCCTTATCTGATGGCAGGGTTTGTTCGTGCCAGCACAATGGCACAAAGTTTGAAATCCTCTTAGGTACTGAGCACTTAAACCGGGGGTTTCCCCATCTGTCTGCAGCTGTATGGTTTAACCTGACTTCCAGAACCCATCCATAGTGAGGTTTATGATTTCACCAGGCTGCAGCTTTTCCTCTGGCAATATCAGAATCAGTGAAACTGCTGTTGAGGTTTTTACTACTGTGACAAAGATGTGGTCCAATATAATAGTATTGCTCAAGGAAAATAAGAAAAAACACTCTTTTCACTTATGTGGGGTGGGACTGAGAGAGTTGATAAGGTTTTTATAGGATAAAAAAGCAGAGACTCATGTTTCTGCTGCTTTAGTTCTCAAAACAGGTTTTGCTTGCAGCTGCTCTGGGGGTGTGGCCATGCATCTCTTTTGTTAACAAGACTTTAAACAACTAATTCATGTTGCTTATGAAGCTGGTGGATCTATTGCTTAACCATAGCTGAGACTGTCCTGTTAGAAACTGAGGAATAGCAAGGCCTTTTTGAAAGATGGTGTTCTTAGAAATGAAGGAATAGATTCCTTGGAGTGAGCTGCTTCCCCATGCAAAGTTCCAAATTCCATTATTGAGTCAATTCAATATTATGATGATTACTAGAAACTAAAAAAACAGTTGTCTCCCAAAAATGAGTAGCAGAGTAGAAGGTTGTTGACTTCCTAGGTTGCATGGATGTGTGGCTTTAAACTTTTTGAAAGGATGGTGTCACTCTTTGAGCATTGTTTGTCTTCTAAACAGCAAGTGCTTTGAGGAAGGAGTTGAAGCTTGGGAGTCTGCACAATGTGGAGAAATAAAAACAACAAAAAACCCAAACCAAAAGCCTAAACCACAACAAATCCCAGCTCTGATTTATGAAAAGCATAAATCTGTTCTGCTTTCAGTAAAAAGCAACTTTTCCCTCACCCCAGGTTTCTATTCTGCTATTATCCAAGTCTTGCTCACACTACTAGCCAGTTTTGAGTCTGCAGGTTTAACATCTTGCCAGCATTGGACTAGAAAGGAAATAGCATTTAAATCTCAACACTTCACTGATCAGACTGTGCCAGCTGCTTGTACATGAACTGAAGTTTCATTTGGACTATTCAGCTGTGATCATTGAAAACCGAGGGTGGGGGGTTTTATCCTCCGAAATGGTGATTACTGGAATTCTCCAGCCAGTTTGTTGCTACTGAAATGCCGGTTGTGAGTGTGGTGCCATATTATCACCTTTGAATTTGCAATCAGTGCCAGATTAAGTAAGCTGATGTCTGGTGGCACTAAGAAAAGTGACCTTGGGCAGTTCTGCAACTGCAGAGTGATATGTTGCAAATGACAAAGTTTACTGGTGGACATGTTAACTCCTGCTGTCCAGTAACCTTGTTAAACATAAATATTTAAGAAAGTAATATGTATGTAGGTAATTACAGCATTATCATTTAAAATAGAGCAGTTATCTGTGGTTCCTTGGCTAATGCCTAAAATGTTTTGAATAGAATTTAAAGGCTTAAATTAATTACTGTATATTCAGAGTAGAGAAGACTCTTTCGTGTGTAAGATTCTACGTGCCATAAATAAAACTCTTTAGCAGCTTTTGAAGGGTCACAGTACAAAACCGGTCTTGTGAAAGCCACCTAGTTTGAGGTAATTGCACAGCTTAACCTGTGGACAGTTCTGGAAAGGGCAACTGCAACACCTTTTGGTGTTTTTCAGACTGAGGGCTGACTTCTTGTGCAGAGGGTGCACAACTCTCATACTCCGTGTAAAAAACTTCATGTTGTTCTGAATATATATCTGGTGTGATAAGGAAGAAATAAATTGTGCCTTTTCTTAACCTCTCTCTGGTTTTTCTTTTATTAGTGATCATGAAAGGTGTGTGGCTGGCAGCATTGCAGACAGAAGCTCAGCTCATCCACAGAACAGGTGCTGTAAACACAACTGCAGTAGAAAAACAATTCTGTGTGTAAACTTGGTATGTGTCAGTCTTGCTTTCCATGGGGGAAATGAAAAATGTGTTCTAGCTTGGAGTGGGAGGGAAGAAAAAACCCTTGCTGATAATATTAGGTATCATCTAAAGTCAGATTTGTTCTTCCACTGGGAAAGGTTCGGTATAGGATTCTTATGGATGAAATAAAAATTGATTCATTTTGTGGTAGGTAGGTAGGTAGATGTGACAGTTGAATCCCTCTGATGCTGCTACATGAGAAGAAGCCATTTTAAAACCTGAAAAGGCTTAGATTCGCTCTCACTTGGCACTGTGGAGCTGACCGGTCATGTTATCTGCACACTGTTGCAGTTAATACTTTATCCAGTTTTTGCACTGCGGAGTTGTTGATGTGTTATTCACCCATCACACGTGTGAAGTCAAGGTGTGCTGTGCTGCTCAGCCTGTGTTTGGTGTGCTCAGGCTGCCCAGGAGCAGCAGCCCTGCCTGGGTTTCCCAACAGCTGCAGCCTGGCCACGCTGCAAAGCCTTAAATCCCAGATCTCTGTGTGCAACAGTGCAGAGCCCAGGGCAGTGAATTCCTGTCGTGGTCACAGGAGTGCAGATGGACCTGGAGGTGTGTGTTTTCTCCAGCTTTTAGTCCTCTATGCAGAGGGCTTGAAAGGTGGTTTGAGGAGGAATTGATGTAAGAAATCAGGAATGGAGGGATTCCAGGGAGCTTTTTGCATTTTATTCGAAACTTTAGCTTCAGTTTACTGGCCTGGAGAAATTAAAAAAATATGGTAGGAGAATGCTCTGACAGTCTAGATACTGACATCTTCTGCAAAACAGATTAATGTCTTCGTGAAAAACATGAAGAAAACCTTGCTCATGACTCATTGGCCTTTTGGAAACTCTTACAGCTTTTATTGCAGGTGTGGAAACCCTAACAATCCTCTCCGTGTTAAATGGGCACTTGTGTGGAAAAGAAATAGGAGAGATGGGAGATTTTACATGGAAAAGAAAAAGGGAAAATTCACTCATCTGCTGTGTCTTCTTTCCTAGTCTGGTAGAAGGACACCAATGAAGAACTTCCTGAAGTTTTAACCTCCACATTCATGTCAGTACGTGCATCATGGCACAGCAAGGAAATGTTGGCGAGCTCCTCTCAATGCTGGATTCTCCAATTCTGGGTGTCCTGGAAGATATAACAGCTGCATTCAAAGATAATCTCATTTGTGGTATGTAACCTTTTCAGTCGTTTTGGGAAGGGTTTTGCTTTTATATCAATAAAGGTAAAATAATGTGTTTTTTTTCTATCAAACACTGTTTTTGCAAATGCAGCTTGAAAGAAACTCTTGATGTTTGGGTTTGAAATTGCTTTAAGGATTGAGCCTTCTCTTCAGTCCATTTCACTTAATGGCATGGCTCCTGGAAGGTCTGTTACATAATTGTTAAAACATTATTACAGAATGACTGGCTTTTCCTGAGGCAGAGCCTCAAGTGTGAGCTGATGAAACTTTCTTCGTCAAGTGTATCTAGAAAGAATTAGGTGTCATCCCCATTATGGGAACTGGTGGGATTTTGTTAATTAAAAAAAAAAAACAAACAAAAAACCCCTACTCCCAAACGAAACAACAGAGTCAGACTTTGTGAAAAGTGATTGCTGTTGTTGAGGCATCACTTCTGCTGACAGAGCCTTCTCACAGCATGAGAGCACTGCTAGTGTCCTTGTCCCTGAACTTGCTCTCCTTTATCTGCTGAAGGGACAGAACATCAAGTTACTCCTGAACACTTTACCTGAGCTGGGTAAAGTACCCTTGCAGCTCAGCTACCTGTAGGATTTTATGGTTAGACAGTAATTGTTGGTTGTTAAAAGACCTGGTTCCTTTCCCTGAGCCAGAGCAATCGCTTCAATGGTTTGGAACCAGGAAATGCAGCTGAGAGATCTCATTTCCCCAAAGGTCTGCTAAACACCAAGTACTGCTTTGTTTTATAAATTGTGTAACAGTTGCTTAAAAGTTCTGCAATGTGCTTGTAGCAAATGCTTCATTTTTGGTGTATTGAGAATGGTTTTGGGTTTTTTCCTTGCTGTCCCCAAACTGACAGACCGTGGGCCTATGCTTGTCAACAACCTGGTGGACTATTACTTGGAAACCAGTTCTCAGCAGGCACTTCATATTTTGTCCACTCTGCAAGAGCCTCATGACAAGGTAAAAAAAAAAATCTTGTTATGGCAGATTTTAGCCTGGTATGGAAGCAGCCTTTAAATAGCATCTGTTAAAACTCTGGGGTTCCACTCTGGTGTAGAATTACCTTGCTGTAGAGATGTAGTATCTCTGTAGTAAGGGTAGTTTAAGCTTGAAAAGAACTTCAGAGATATCTGTTTCTTGAGTTGCTTAAACTGACCCAATTAAACAAAGAACCTCTATCAAGGAGAGGTTTTGGAGGATTAATGTTGTCTCTTTACAGTGCTCCTGCTGCTGGGTGTGTTGGCCTAAAACAAATTGGTATTTTGAGAGCAAGTAAGGATTTTAAATAGATTGAAAATAACACTACAAGTTGGCTGCAGACCAGATTTTTTTTTTTAAATTTACTTATAAACATTTCAAAGTGCAGTGACTGCTTCTGGACTGGATAGTTTGCATTTGTCTACCAGTAGTCATAAAGTTATTGCTGGGTTTTATTTCCTCTTGGATCCTGTATATTTGTAAAATGCCCATAGTTTCCATATTGACAAACTGCTGAATATGGATTGGTGGAAAAGAATGTACAGCAGTTAAATATGTATATCTTTCCTTTTTTTCCTTTTTCTACCACTCTCTGCAAAATCCTTTATCAGCATCTACTGGACAAAATTAATGATTATATGGGCAAAGCTGCTACTCGTTTACCCACCCTCTCTCTGCTGGGACATGTGATAAGACGACAACCATCTTGGAAACACAAACTTTCTCAAGCACCTCTCCTGCTTTCATTACTTAAATGTCTCAAGGTAAGAACTGTCAGTGCTGGCCATAAAATACCTGGTGTAGACATGCATACAGATGCAAGGCATTTGATTCCTGTTTTGATGTCATTTAGTTAAGCCACAGTGCTATTAATATCTGCTGAATACTCGATGCTGATCCTGTTATTGCTGACAATCTTCTTTCTAAAAGCCACTGCCACTGTGAGTTAGGCAAGTTCATTAAAACTTTTCCAAAACAAGTTAAAGACAAGAGGGCCCTTGGTGAAGTTGATGGAGATCTTAAATGTGGACCTAATGAGAAATACAGTAACTTCCCACTGTGCAATTTGAATTTGTGTGTCCTCTGCTTGCGGTGTAGGTGAGCCATGCAATTCCATGGTGAAATTACCTTGGAATTAGCAGACTTTTCCCTTCTTAGCTACTGACACGCTGGATTACAAGGAGGTAGCTGTTTCCCCAAGCTTTGTGCAGATTGAAGAGGTATAATACTGTGCAGTACTGTAATAGTGAATAAGGAATGGAAAGTGCTTTGGGACCTACACTCAGTAATGGAATTTATTATGATAGTGAAGAATCCACATTAGTCATGAAGTCACATTCAAATGCACGATGCAGTCGGGTGCCAGCACTCTTCAAAACAAAACCACCACAATTTGTAAGTGCCAAAGGAGCAGCTACAGCTGCTGTTACTGCTGCTCCTGGTGTGCCTGACGAGATCAGTTGCCCTTTGCAGTGTGACAGAGAGGAGTGAGGTGTGTCAGCTGCAAGGAGTCAGACAGAGATGTGGAAGTGCTGGGGATGTGTACAGAGGGGTAGGGATGGACAGGAAATGTGTTCTGATAGGTTCTGCATGACTGAGGGAGGGTAGAGGCTGTTGACACACAGAGGAGGAAAAATCCCTCCCACTATGTCCCATCAGTGACTGCTGGGAGATACCAGAGCAGCTCAGTGCACCTGCCCCCAGCCTGACCTGTGCTCTCTGCACCCTGTGCTGACAAAGCAGAGGAACTACCGAGGAAGATGTGCATTAAACTGGGGAAGCAAGCAAAGAGTTTGAACGTTTTCTGTGTACTTTCCTAAAATCTGGTTCTCTGTTCCTGTTTCATCCAGCCAAAGGTTTGTACTACCACATCCCTTTCTTGTGGCATGAGCCAAGGTGTTCTAGTCATTGTTTGAGTTACTGCTGGGTGAAATTGCCAGCAGCCAGGTCTAAAAGAAAAGCTTTTGACCCCTGTGTTGGTAACTGGCCAACACCCTTAAACACCCTGATCAGAATTGCAGTCTCTGAGGCTCTCAATGCTGTGTGTGTTTAGCTCTGGGAAGGAAGGAAGGTGGCACATAAGATGCTTCACATATCGGTAGTTTTTTTTTTACTCAACTGTGGAACTGTGGTGATGTTCCTTTTTTAGCTAAGTCCAGACTTTATAGAGAAAAGCAGCAGAGTAGGAGCAAAAATCCCAAATATTTTTTTTCTTCAAGTTGTTCTGGTTGAAAAAGCTCAATAATCTTGGATCATTAAGTTCTGGTAGGTTTCAGAGGGATTGTATCAATAGAGAACTTTTTCCATGATGATGATTCAGTGTTCACTTCATCCTTGGAAAAAAGTAAGTTCAACACATTTAACTAATGCAGGTTTTTTCCCTTCTTGCAGACTGACACAGATGTAGTAGTACTCACCACAGGTGTCCTAGTGCTAATAACCATGTTGCCAATGATTCCTCAGTCTGGCAAACAGTACCTTCATGATTTCTTTGGTATCTTTGGGCGTCTCTCAGCCTGGTGCTTGCAGAATCCAGGTGAGATTTCAACTTTGTTGCATGCAGTTGTGGTTTAGCAGTATCCTTGTGTGCAGTTGCTGAGCACATTCTTTTGTGAGACTCTTAATGGTCTGAGATTATTTAAACACAGAAAATGATGCATTAAACCCACAAGCTGTTCTGTGCTTTGAGAGCATTGGGGAATTGCGTGCTCAGAATTTGGAAGTCTCTTAGAATCTTCCATGTGGTGCTGCTACTGCATGAAATTTCACTGAACCAAAATACTGCCCTGATGACAGTGAAAAGCAGAGATTGATTTTAATGGAGAAAGAAGGGAAAATACTAATGTTTGAGGCAGATTTTGGGAAACTTGAGATTCCTAGGTATAAATGGGGAGGGGGAAGAAGCACCATACGTGAGTTTCTTTTAACGTGCAACTCTCAGTAGTCATGATGGTTGATAGAACTGGTTTTCTCACAGCCCTGGCTTTGCTGAATTTGTTGTACGGGGTCTGATGTGTAACACCAGCAGTATCTGAGTGTGGCTCATGGCTGAATGAACAAATGCTGTGTTAAACACATAGAGCTGCTATTTCAAGAGCCATTCTGCATGGCAAGTAGGGTTGGAATTTCTAAGGTGGATAGTAAGATTTGTCTGTTGTGATTGCTTTTGGTGGATATAAGCTTTTAGTTTTTACCTTTTGAAGTGAAACAAACCTTAGTTTCCTTTTTAATAATTTAGTCAGCCTTACTCTGGCTCACTATCTAGAGGAGTTTCAGGTTTTAACTTGAATAAAAACAAAGCTGTGCTTTGAGAATGACAGCACACTGGTTGGAATTAATGGACCTTATCATAATTTTTGGGTTTGCTGTGAGCTGATGACTAAGTGTTGTTTGTTTTCTGAGAAGATTTCACAGTTTCACTAGGGACTATTTGTACCTCAGAAGACTTGTTCCAGTTAACATTTCAAATTTAAAAGTACTTTGCTTGCATTCTTAAAACTTTTGTTCTTTTCTCCAATGTAATGAAAAAGACTCTAACTACTTTTTCCAGGTCATGTGGCAGAGATTTATCTTGTCCATCTTCATGCCAGCGTTTATTCTCTCTTTCATCGTCTTTATGGAATGTATCCTTGCAATTTTGTCTCCTTTCTGCGCTCTCACTACAGTATGAAGGAAAACCTGGAGACCTTTGAAGAAGTAGTCAAGGTAAAATGCTGCTCACCTGTGTATTATCTGTGGCAAGGAATTTATATATTCCAATTTAATATGATAAATTTGCCAACTCAGCTGAGGACTGATCAACAAAACAGTATTAAAATGAGCAATTTGACTGAAAGCTCAATTGGGATCAACTCTTGAAGCTGTGGTGATGTATATTAACTTTGTCTGTTAAATGTAACTTTCTGTTGGGATCAGTAGTTTGCTCATCAGCTCTGTGTTGTTTAGTGCAGCCTAAAGGTGCTGCACTGATAACAAATCCTTCTTCTTCCTCGCAGCCAATGATGGAACATGTGCGGATTCATCCAGAGTTAGTGACTGGATCTAAGGACCATGAACTGGACCCACGAAGGTATTACATGTTCACTCTGCTATTAGGACAGGCTCTAGATGAGCAGCTTTCAGTGGGTTATTTCAGAAGGTTGCAGCAAAAGCTTTTCTGTCAGCAACAGTTTGTGTTGTGGGTGTTTTGCCACCCAGATTTATAGGTGCACCAGGTAAACATGTAGACTTTCTTCATCCCAGCTTATGGCTGGATGAATAAGCAAAAACTGTTGTGAAAGGTCATTAACAACGATGTTGGGGTTCTAAATTCATTTTATGTCTGGGATGGCATCTGTCTTCTACTTAACAGTTGACTTATTTTTATGACTTAATGATCAAACATCCTCATAAAGATCTAAAACAGTTTACCTGTAGTGAATAAAGTGAAACTACCAGAGACATGCTTCATTGGCTGGAGGTTTGGGTCATATTCCTTGGGTTTCTTGAAGTATTTGATGGGATTTAAGTGTTCAAAATGGCTTCAGTGTGTCTTGTTTTGGTACCTAGATATTGGTTCATTTAACAGATCAGTTCTTTTAACAGGTATGTCTTAACATTATCAGCTGTATTAGTTTTCTTTAGCAATAGGCTCATTTGCCTGCAGCAGCACCACTTGCTGCTTTTCTCTTGTCTCCACAGGCCCAGCCACTGAAGAGGAGAATTTGACTCTTGTTGCTGCACAGTAGTGCTCTTGCCCTGCTTTTCAGAGCCACTAGGAAATCACTTCTAACTGGGAACCCATTGAATGTCAATGCTCAATTTTGCAGGGGGGAGGGTGGCACCACTCAGGAGCACAATTGGCACAAAACTACCAGTGGAAGCCTTCTGTTTTGGTATCTTGGACAGAGAATATCTTACTTCTAAAAGCAACCCAGCCTTTAACAGACAGCCATCTGGGCTTTCTCTTCTTAACAGTGAACTTCCATTCCCTGAAATATTGGGCAGATCTAATCTGGCTGCTTAACTTAGTGAGAATTACTTTTCAGGATGAGGGAGATAGTAAAAAAACGTTCCCCAAACTTGGGAGGAAAAACAGATCTGAAAATGGCATTGCAGACAGTGTTTGCTTAAATAATAAAGATTCCCTCACTGCTGGCATGTCTAAATTTTGACTACCAACATCTGAGTGTAGCTGAGCTGATTTCTACAGCTGCTGAAGCTCAGGATCAACCAAGTCTTCGTATGCTGTTCCTCCTTTCCAGAGTGCTCCATGGCAGCCCTTTATGGATCTCTCTGTCAAAGCTGTTTGTGTCCTCTTTGAGACCCCCTCTCACAAGTCATCTGGTTGCAATTTCTGTCTGGTGCCTTGTTCCAGTTTGGCTGGGAGCATGCAAAGCTGTCTGGAACAAATGAGCCATCCTACAAGCCAATTCCTCCTATCTCCAGGAACTCTTGTTTTTAACAATAATTGACTAACTTACTCTTTTGGATCCAAAAACTGTCTGCAGGTGGAAAAGACTAGAAACTCATGATGTTGTGATAGAATGTGCCAAAATCTCCCTGGACCCTGCAGAAGCCTCGTATGAAGATGGTTATTACTCTGTGTCTCGGAAACTCTGCACAAGCTTAAAACATCATCAAACTGACCCCAGTGCCAGCTCTTACATTGACACACAGAGCAGCTATGGTAAGACCTGCCTGATGGCTAATCAATACCCAGTTGCAGGAGGAGGACTGGCCCTAGAGCAAAAAAAACCCCATCTCATTAATTTATCCCACTTAAAGTCTGATTCTTAGGCGCCAAAAAATAAATCATCAATAAAAAAACAAATATATGGATATGTTTTCTTTGTGCAGACGTACACCATGTTCACAGAATTGTCTGTTCATCCCCTGTCCTCCCTAAACCAAAACAGCAACAAAAAAAAAAGCTGTAGTATGTAATATATTCAATAGATATTTTCTTGGGCTGGAGGAAAAGTCTATAGCTGCAAATGTGTATGTTGAATGGATTTGAAATGCTTTGATTAAAAGTTTTCAAGTCCTAGCCAAAAGAATCATGGGTTTGTATTTGATGTTTTGGATACTTTTGAGTTTTGATTTTCTCTTTTTTTTAACTTTCAGGGACTTCTACCCCATATTCCACTCCTCGGCTAACACTATCACAAATGCCAGGGCAGCTACCTCAGATTCTGAGCCCACAGTCCACGAGGCTGTCAACTGAGCCACAGCAGGTAAAGCAGATGAAGCCCAGAAAGTTGTCATGCTTTGCACTTTCATAGTTTCTTGTGCCAGTCTTAAAAATCCATGGTTTTGAGTGGTGCTGTGAATTCCTCAGAAGTTGGTGTTCGTTTCGCATTTAATCCCTGCCTGATTTCCTGTGTGAGAACGTGGATCCAGGTGCTTCAGTGTTCCTTTTCTGAGCTCTGCTGTGTTTTGTTCTGCGGCACAGGTCACCATCTGGAGCCCTTCTGCAGTGTGTGGTATGACCACGCCACCAACATCCCCTGGCATTGTCCCATCAGAGTCATCCCAGTCTGCATCACAACCCTACAGCAAAGCTTTTGGCACATCTGGTACGTGCTGCTTTTTGGAATTAGGCCTTCCAGGTTGATTTTACTGGAAATTCTGGCTTTGAATTTTACTGTCAGCTTCTTAAATGGGAATGCCACATCATGCCAGTTCATAGGCTTGAGTGATTACTCCTGTGAACCGAGTGCCTCACCTAGAGCTGTGCTGATGCAAACTGAGAGAGGAAATCTTTGAATTCAGTGCCAAAGTCTGAAGCAACTTTTGGGAAACTGCACTTTTGTATTGATAAACAGTTGAAAGAGATTTAAGAAGTAAATGCTATGAGGTAGTGTTTAAATGTACAATTCTTCACATACAATGTTCAGCTGAAAGGAGGAAGTGGGAGCCTGCTGAGAGAACTTGTGCTCCTTTTCAGCAGGGGGGAAAGGAACACCTTTGGGAACACCAGCCACATCTCCTCCTCCACCCTGCACTTCAGATGACTTTGTGCATGTTTCACTCCCTTCAGCTGCTGCCACACCTCCTAAAAAGGTATTACAAAATTCTTCTGCCGAACTAATCTGGTTGTTTTTTTTTCATTGACTTGCCTTAATGCAGTGACTGAGAAAGAAAGATCAGAATAGCTGGTTTATGAAAAATGTTGCATTTCACTGCAAAAACTAATTTTCTTCTAAGTTTAGACATCTATTGCCACTTCTAGCTGTGCAGTAGCCAATGAAATCTAAGGTAAATAATGTATTTTGGGTTTCTTTTGTTTTCCAGGAGGACAAACCAGATTCTGGGAGGCCTTTACTGTACCGACAGCAAAATGTCATAAACAGCGATAAATCATTGGGTAAACTCCATTTTCCTCTCCTCATTACAACAACCTATTGTAAACAATTCCATTTTTTACTGACACATGTTCCAGATCCCAAACACTTTTCCACAGGTTTTTTTTCTCCCCTGAGTTCTTTGTAGTTCCAGGATTCTGCCTTAACCTGTGATTCAACTTAAAACCTTCTTGTGATGCTTTTGATTTCATTTTAACTATTCATATTCAGAAGTAGCTTGAGATTTTTTTTTTTTTTACCTTGCTCTTCTTTAAATACACAAATCTATACTGAAGGCTGAAAAAGCATATTTATTTTCATAAAAGCTGATTCTTTGAGGATGATTATTTTTATTAGAAGCAGCAGGTTGTATATTAAGTGTTGCTTCAGCAAATTTTGTATCACGTCTGGATCAAACTGCAAGACTGCACATAAGGGTAGATATTATGCTCCCTCTTTAAAGCCTTCTGGAAAAACTTTGTTTTCTATCTACAATTATATTGCTGTACTTGAACCTTTTTTAAAGTCCTGTGGAATATGGAAACCACCAGAGGATGGTTGAGAAACTCAACTTTTAATAGGTAAATGTAGATTCTGTTTTCCATTCTCTGTTATCTCTGTCTGTGACAGCTGTAGAAAGGGATTTTGGCACTGTATTTGGGACTTGTGTGCTTTGAATTTTGACCATCTTCAAAGTGGAGACAGTGACATTTAAAGTTGGTTTTCCGTGGTGTCATTCTGTTGTACCACTGGAATCTGAACTTTCTAATTCCAAGTTAAGAACAGGCAAGGTTTTTCACTGAGTTCCTGATGCTGGGTATGAGGTTTCTATCTCAAGTCTGAGTGCATATCCCTCAGCTGCTGTCTGAATTTTGATCAGTAGCCGCATATTGGGAAGTTTGTATTACATCAGATTGCAGAACTTCCTTTTTTCAGGCAGGTGCTGTGTCCCTGTGGAACCAGATCAGCAGCTAAAGGGAAGGTTGATGCTAATGTGGAAGTAGATCAGTCACAGTGCACATGAGCCACCTTGTTTTAGTTATTTATTGGGTTAAGTTGCAAACAGCACATCCTTCCTCACAGAGGTTATGCAATAGCAAATGTTAAGTTTACAAAATTCCATTTTTGGATCAGGGCTGACCTGTGATTGATCTCTGAACTGTTTTTCACGTGGAATGGAACAGGAGTCAGGTAACTTCCTCCTCTGAGGAAGCATCTGGAGGAGGGACAAGCTTATTCCCAGGACCTTGCAGCAGTAAAAGGCTTGTGTTTTGTGCTGTGCTAAGGTTGGAGAAAACAGCACAGCACCTGTACAACTAACCTTTTGTTTTCTGTTTTTTTCCAGACATACCCAGTAGTAAAAGTTCGGTAACCTTAAGTGATCTTGCAGAGTTTTTAGGTGGGTTGTCATTTGAAGATAGCGCTGAGAAGGACAGAGAGGAAGGTAATGTCTGTCGTCCTTACCTACATCTTAGCTGAGGAAATGTTTGTCCTTTTGAAATACGAGGTAGCTGATGATGCTCCCCCTCTCCTCAGATGCAATATCCAAGGAGATCTCTGAGATCACGACCGATGCTGAACCCGTGGTGCCTAGAGGAGGATTTGACTCCCCGTTTTACCGCACAAACGAAAGTCTGTCAGGCTCTCAGAAGAAGACCCACTCAGCAGCCTCCAGTGTTCAGGGACACAGTCAGACCTCTGAGCCTTTAACATCTCTGGACAAGCCTGGGCCCGAGGGTGCGCGGGAAACACCCAAACAAACGTTTACTCCCATAGACAAGCCCTGTGGAGGCTCTGGGGAAAGCCCTGCTGGGAACAGGGAAGGAACCTCTGGGGAGCCGAGTATTCTCACTCCCAGCCCTTGCAAAGTACGAGCACAAAGGAGAGTGGTGTTTGGGAGTGGGCAGCCTCCCCTCTACGAGCACCTCTTTGAGGTTGCGTTACCAAAGACTGCCTACCTCTTTGTTGGCAAGAAGACCGAGGAGCTGCTCAAGAAAGCCAATGGAGCCCAGGATGAAGACTGTGTGTCCTCAACTTCTCCCTTGGAAGTGCTGGACAGGCTGATTCAGCAAGGAGCAGATGCACACACTAAGGAGCTGAACAAGTAGGTGACTGAAAATCTTACTTTGCAGACTTTCTTGGTACTCTTTTTTTGTGTTGGCTTAATTTTAAGCTGTGCCTGAAAAGCAGCTGCACAGTTTCTCCTTAGTCTTTTTATACCAGCTGACCTTAATTGTACTTTTACTAGGATATAAGCTCTTTTGAGGTGAACAGTCCATTTTTATACTTAAACTTACCTGTTAATGCTGCATTTTCTTTTTTCAGATTGTCTCTGCCAAGCAAATCTGCTGACTGGACTCACTTTGGAGGTGAGGAAATTTCTCATGTGTTTTGGCAATCTGTTCCTCTATTATTAGACTTGCTTAAACAATGACCTGCATACTTTTTGCTTGTGGGTTTTTAACTAATGCTGCAGAAAGATGATGCCCTCCACTAAGTCATGGTTTATCTGCTTAGCAGATAGCTGTGTTCCAGAGAGATGAGCTGCTTTTTTCATCTTTGAAAAGTGCAAAATTCTAAACACTTCTGCTTTTGACCATTTCATACCTGCTAAGCCTCTGAGTGCTGGTGGTCATCTGACAGCTCCTTTCACCTTCTCACTGCTAGTTGAATCTGAAACTGATTGTTTTTCTTGCTTATTTATATGTCTGTGACTTAGTTTTGTGCTCGTAGGCTTCTGTGGTGACGGTGGCTTGGCTTTTCTTTCCTTAATCAAAGGAGCGATCCCTTTGGGTTGCTTTGGGAAAAATGTTTCTGATCTAGTGTTGGAGATCAAATAAAGCCAAGAGTGCAGATCAGTAACCTCTTCTGTCCCCTACTCCAGGTTCTCCCCCCTCGGATGAGATTCACACCCTGAGGAACCAGCTGCTTCTGCTGCACAACCAGCTGCTGTACGAGCGCTTCAAGAGGCAGCAGCACGCGCTGCGCAACCGCCGGCTCCTGCGCAAAGTCATCAAAGCCACGGCTCTGGAGGAGCACAACGCTGCCATGGTGAGCAGGGATGCAGCTCCACCAGTGACTGAGGCACGCTGGTGCTGCAGCAAGAGTTAATTGGTCTGGCTGGTGTCTTTCTGTGCCAGTCAATTAACAAAGAAGCCTCATTTCTCACGTTATTAAAGCTGGTGCTCGTGGAGTGACTCGCGTAGGAGTTCTGTGCGCTGTCATGATTAATGTCAGGAGTTTCAGCACTTGCCTTTGGGTAATGGTACAGGCTTCCCCATTAATGGAGAGTTGTTGCCTGGCTAAACATCTTATTGCATATTTGATGAAGTATTGTCCTTTTGCTCTCAATTGAGGAGTAATAGCAAAAACTTGGAAAATTCAAGTGTCCTTTTCCAGCGGTGTTCACTGTGGTAGAATTTGAAATTAGAAGGGCACTGAAGGATGTTTTAGTACAGAGTTAGGTATGTTTTCATTCTGTATTTTCATGTTAAAGATAGTTCCATCAACAGTTTCACATTCTGATAATTTACTACAAGAGCCAAAAATAGACTTCCAAATAGATTTTGGAAGATGAACTGTTGTTTCAGCTGTGAGGCCCAAGTCCCTGTGGAAAGCATGAGAGGCAGTGGAAAAATAGGCTGTTGCTCATTGTGCCTTTGAACATGGCTGTGAGTTTTCAGCCTGTCCACTCTTATCACCATTTCATCTCCTTTACAGCCAAAACCAAGCCAAACCCCAAAAGCCTTGAGAAGATGCTCTGTAAAGTGTTGTATGTGTGGAAAAGTGTTTGCCTGCATGCTGGTAGTGACAGCTTTGCTTGGCTGAGGATAGATGTCCTAACTGATAAGCAGGTGTCTTGTCTGATGCTTCATGTGGGATTCTTAACAGAAAGATCAGCTGAAACTGCAGGAAAAGGAGATCCAGGCCTTGAAACTGAGTCTGCAGAAAGAGCAGGCAAGGTACCACCAGTTTCAGGAGGAACATGATAATATTGTGGCTCAGCTTCACAGCCAGATCCGACAGCTGCAGCACGACCGGGAGGAATTCTACAACCAGAGCCAGGAATTGCAGGTATGAAGCGTCAACAAATTTGTTGTCTACTTACTAGTTTTAAAAATAACCTTCTTAATAACAAGGCATGAAATACCTGAGAGAAAGCTGCACATTGCAGTTAGAGTTATTGTCCTGATGCAGAATAAGGCAGTGCATAATGGGAAGTGCTTAACTTAGTATCATCCTTCTATAGTTCTGTTTTGTCCTGTCTTCAGTGTGGAAATAGGAAAAGACAGGTTCTTAGCTGGTTTGGGGGTCAGTGTTTTACAGCCTCCCAGCCCTGTGCCCTTGCTGTCCTTTGTGAAGTTTCAGAGCCCTGAGTAATTCATTTTCTTGTCACTTGAGCAGACCAAGCTGGAAGACTGCAGGAACATGATAGCAGATCTGAGGTTAGAGTTGAAGAAGGCCAACAACAAGGTGTGTCACACTGAATTGCTGCTTAGCCAAGTTTCTCAAAAGGTAAGCAAAGTCAGTGCTCTATGGGTCCCTTTGTGTCCTTCTGCTTTTTTTATCTGTTAATTTTCATCAGGTGTTTTTTCTTGTTCTGAAAGAAGCCTTTGCTTAGCTCCACAGTCTTATATTAATTACACAGAAACAGCACAGAAAAATGTATTTTGTTGAAGAACCTCTAAACTCAGTTCAAGGCCTTCTGAAACTTCTCGGTTTGGATTTTTCCACAGCAGTAATTTGCAGATTGAGTGTTACAAACTTGTATTAAAACTCTGCTTAAATCTTAGCATCTTAGAGATCTTGTTTATATCAGAAGTTGAATGGAAATCAAAAGTTCTTTATGAAAACAATTTATTTAACATTCCCTATGATGCACTGGATTCTAGTCTTCATCTCCCTTCTTTATAAAAACACCCTGTAAACATTGTCCCTGTCAGCTGTGCCTCTCCTTGCTGAACCGTTCATCCCAGTGTTGGATTCTGTTCCATTTCCCTTCCCAGCTTTCCAACAGTGAATCGGTGCAACAGCAGATGGAGTTCTTGAACAGGCAGCTGCTGGTTCTTGGGGAGGTCAACGAGCTGTACCTGGAGCAGCTGCAGCACAAGCACACCGACACTACAAAGGTATCGGTGCAGAGGACTTGTGGGGACACTTCACTTGAGGTCACCAGCCAGCAGGTCCCAGCCTTCAGAAGGAAAGGCCTTGTAGCTTAACAGATTCTTTGTTCTGAAACTGATTTTCAGGAATTGGATTTTATATTTGATGTTCTGTTCAGATTTTTTGTGCCCTGGGGAATCTCTTCAGTGCCTCTTCTGACAGCTAAGAAGGGGTTGTTGGGGTGCACCTGGAGTCAGTTTTAGCCACCTGATATAAATTCTTACTAATTTCATTCCCGAAGGCCAAGACTTTCCTGTGCTCATATGTAACTGGCAGCAGATTGTTGGTAAAATAACACAGGGTAGTAGTGCCAGAATTTGTGGAAAGATCTTAACAAGGGTTTTACGGGTTTTCATGAGGTGTTACTTTAAAATGAGCATCTCAGCCTTCCCACTCAGTCAATTTCCTATTAAAAGTTCCCAGGAACTTTACTAAAACTTCTGTGGTTCATATGGTTTTACTTCCTAACTTCAAAGAAGCCTTTTTCTAATTAGAAGCAAGTAAATTACACAACAATATAACTGTTCCTGCGTGAGAGCACGTAATTAAAAAGGTGAATAATACGCCGAAAAAAGACTTTTACTGGTATTTAATGAAGGTCATGTTGGAAAAATGGATTTAAAATGGAGTTTGTCTACCCTAATCCAGTGCAGAACTGGCAAGAGTGCTTTGATGAAAAGAGGTTTTCATAAGGAACATTAATGTGCTAATAAATTCCAGCGATGTGTAGTTATTTTAATAGTGTACATCCTCAGCAGGGCTGGTTTTCTATATCTGTTTTTAGAAATGCTGCTTTTATTCCAGCTCACTTTAAAATGTGCCTATTTATAACATCAGAAACATGTCTAAACACCAATAAAAATAACACAGGATCAAATTATACTTTACCATTGTGTTGTTTGCTTCGAGGAGGTTGAAATGTTGCACGCTGCTTTTCGGAAAGAACTGGAGAAAGCAAAGTTGTGTGTTCAGCAGCAAAGCCAAAGGCTTGATGCTTCCCAGAAAAGGATAGCTGAACTGGAATCTCAGCTTGCAAAAAAGGACCACCTCTTCCTGGAGCAAAAGAAATACCTGGAAGATGTTAAAATCCAAGCAAGGTAGGGGCTTCCTATGTAACATTTCAGCTGTGCTTTGACAGATGCACTGTCACAGCTGAGGCAGAATCTGGAGACTTTGGTCATTCTGGTTTCTCTCTCTGCTCAGGGGTCAGCTGCAGGCGGTAGAAAGCAGGTACAAGGCGCAGAAAAGAATCACCCAGGCATTTGAGCTGGAGATCTTGGATCTGTTTGGGCGGCTGGAGAAGAGCAGCTTACTGAAAAAACTTGAAGATGATAAAACAGAAGCAGCTGAAGCAGCAGAAGAAAGGTGAGGGTGGTGGTGTGAAATCTGCAGGACCCATGTGGGACTACTGCCAGTTTTGGACTTAGAAACAGTGGGTGTTGCCAAGCTGAGTGTGTGACACATCTGGTTACCCCCTGTCAATCCTGCTTTGCCACAGAACTGTGGAAGGAAACCTGTTGAAGTGCATACCCAGTAGCAGAAATGGAAAGTAATGGTAGTAACCTGCCTGGGCCAGCATTTCCCTCTCCACTGTTGAATAATCACTTTCATTTCCTTGACGCTGTGTCCTCTCTCTTCCCCAAACAGGCTGGATTGTGGTAATGAAGACACAGCAGGACACAGTGAAGAAACAATGGGTAGAAATGGAGAGGCCAAACCTCCCAGCACTCGAGGCAGCAGTAGCAGTAAGGGGGGCAGCAGCAGCGAGCTCTCCACCCCAGAAAAACCCCAGAACCAGAGATTGAGCAGTCGCTGGGAGACGTCCGTGTTGCTGGAGCCCTCCACTACTGTCCCACTGACTGTAGGTTCACTCCCCAGCTCCAAGAGCTTCCTCGGAATGAAGGCACGAGAATTATTTCGCAACAAGAGTGAGAGCCAGTGTGATGAGGAGGGGGTCACCATCAACAGGCTGTCTGATGCCCTAAAGACTGAACTATGTAAAGATCCAAGCATGGAGTCAAAGGCCCCTCCAAGCCCCGATAACCTCTCGCCTAAGCTCCAGGAAAGCAGTGTTGGACAGCTTCATATCATGGACTACAATGAAACTCATCATGACCACAGTTAAAGAGGAAGATAGTCAATCAGTGTTATTTTCATATTCTTGGCATAGAACAGGAGGCGTGAGTGCAAGTTTAACTAAAAGCTTTTATGTTTCTTTGGTCTGAGCAGTGGCTCATGCAGCGGAGCAGGATCGATGGCCAGGAACGGAAGGAGGCTGCTGAACGAATGCAAAGTGGATTTTTGGGTCTGGAATTGAAATGCCCAGCCTAACTCTTGCTTCTTTCTCAAATTCAATCCTTAGCAGCGTGTACTAATTTGAAGGGACAACTGTTAGCATTTGCAAGTATTTTTTTCCCTTTCTCCCTGTCCCCAGATGAGTGGCTGCGTTTATGAACTTGAGTGCAATATGAGGCCAAATTAACATTTGTGAGTTTACTCTGAATGCTTTGTATTTCCTTGCAAGCTTCCCATTTAGAGCAGTTGGTTGTGCTGCCTGTCCAGGTGACTTCGGTTCCTTTCATCCTGGAAAGAAGCAGCACTAGGATTTCCAGTGCATTCTCTATTTTTGCCTGTCCACTGTCCCACATCCCTCAAAGCCCAGCCTTCATTAAGTTGGAGTCTGATCGAATACCCAAATGTTGAAAGAACATTGTACCTCTGCAAAATGATTCATTCACCCTAATTCACGATCATTGTTTATATTGTCCTTAACATTTCCTGGAAAGTTACATTTGAACAGACAAAAAGGAACTGGAGCTTGTAATGCAGAAGAGACCATAAATGCTGAAGACTTGGTAAAACACCAGCTTCAGACCTTCTTGGTATTTGAAGTGTTTGCCTGACAGACTGTGACTGACCTCACACTGGTTCACACGGGAAAGCAGTTGGGGTGGGAGAAGAGGGAAGAGGAAGCTTTACCCAAGTAGGAAGAGGATGCAGAACATGGAGGTAGCATTCCAAGCTTATGAAGATCTTGTAGAGGAGGATTTGTTTCTCTAATCAGGGAAGTGTGCTGCTTCACCCTCCTTCATAGTTCTGCTCTTTGTTCCTGGTCTGAGTAAGACCACCATGTTTTGAATCCCAGAAATTGGCTTCATTCTTCCTAGGAATACCTTTTCAGGCTTGACTTTGAGAACATGGTTTCCTTTGAATGCTCTTCTACTCAGATTGCAGCACATTTTTCAGGTCAGCAATGCCATTTTGGCTCTAGGTCTCTCCCTTTCATCCTCATCCTACTTCCTTAGACAACAGGGCCGAGGAGGAATCCTGCCCAAACTGAAATCAGAATCCTGGCATGAAGCCTTTCAATGTTAATCATGTTTTAAGTCGATGATGAGCCTTCTGTGAAGGGGGATTGTGGGATCAGGGCTTGTCAGTGGTCAGACTCAATCTCCTTCGTGACAGAACAGGGCCTGCTGTTAGGAAGGCAGTGCTTGTTGTAGATGTCCCACGTGGCTGGGTCCAGGTGTGCTCAGACGGTTCAGGCTTCACAGTTCCCCTGCATCACACGTGGCCTCTTCTCCTAAACATTCTGTGGGTGGCAGCTGCTGTTTAAGAACCACCTCACATAGAAATCAAGTCCAAGTACACTTGCATTTGTAGTTCAAATCCCTTCTTAGCCCAGATAGGAACGAGACTGTCAGAGCAGCTGGTGCTCAGCTCACTTGCTCCTGACAGGACTTTTCCTCCCATTTCCACCTCCTCCGTAACTCCAAGGTCTGAATACATTTCTGCCTGTCTTAAATTATTCTCCGTGTCCTTTCGGTTGGTCAGTCCGAGCTCTGAGAGTAGAGGTGAACTTCAGTGGTTGTGTCAAAGCTGACTCTGCATGGAGTAGAGAGTAGAGAGTTGGTTGTAAGTGACAGCCTGGTTTTGTTGACGTCTTTAGGCTTTCTCAGACGTAGTGGTAGCAAACGTGGTAGCGCGTGTTTTGGTGAGATTTGGAGGTTTCCTGCCCCTTTCCCGCTGGATCCCAGTCCTGGGCGTGAACGGTTTGCACACAGAGGGCCTGGTGGGCCAGCTCAGCCGGGAATGCTGGAGGAGTTCGTTCCCAAGCCTGGATCTGGCGTTCCCAGGAGAGGCAGGTTTGTGTCGGTCACAAAATTGCCCTGGCAGCAACGCAAGCTCTTTGATAAGGTGGCTTTTTTTTCTTCTTTTAAACAGGATTTTAGCACCAGGATAGTAATGGAAACCACTTTAGGTTTGTTTATGGACCACAAAGATTATGGAGGAACAAATTTTGCAATTCTTTTTCGTAAGTCTAAGAATCATGGATCTGCTGTATGTAGTTAACTTGCAGTTTGTTTGAAGGGGTCCCATCAGTGAAGTGGAAACAGATTTTTTTAACTGACTGCTTTTAGTTAAATCTAAAATTGCTGTCTTTGTCAAGTTAATCTGTTCCCTGCCTCGCTCTTTGTAAGCATGTTAAACAATCCACATTAAATGCCATAAATATGAAATACGAGGAAATGGTACAATCGTAAGCTAAAGAGAACTTAAACCAAAAGGAGGTTTTGCTGTCCTTATTAGAATGTTCTAAAATGTCAAGGCAGTTGCTTGTGTTTAACTGTGAACAAATAAAATGTATTGTTTTGCACTACTCTGTGTTAAATTCCCTGCCAGCAGACCTCTTCAGGACCAAAACACACAGAAAGGAGTTCAGTGTCCAAACATCTTCCCAGATGGGACAGTCCAGAGCAGGTCAGTGCTGCTGCCCCTCGGCGCAGGATTCACCATTAGAAGCTCATTTTTCTGCATGGAGCCAAAGCTTTTTTCTTCTGTGATGAACAAACTCACCAACCATGTGCCAGTATAATCCATAAATGAACTGCAAACAGTTCAGTGCTGCAAATCTACGGGTGAGCTTCTGCATGGCCTTGCTCCTGCAGGCCAGGACTGCACAGTGATTAGAGAAATTAATAGCTGGAAATGTCAGAGCCTTGTTTGCAAAGCTGGGGCTGCTGTCAGGAGCTGGCTCTGTCCCTGGCTGTGCTTTTCCCTTCCATACCCTGCTCAAGACCGCATTGCACATACAAGGACACTTCTTCAGACCACGAGGAATTTTGGAGCCCCTTTGTTCTAAGCTTAACCTGGTAAGTTAAGGTTCTCTTGTTTTGCTTTTTTTCCCAGACTGGCACTTTTTCACTGGTTTTGGTCTTTCGTGGTTTAGAGTTTGGTTTTGGGGTTTTTTTAACTTGAAATAAATGAATATTTGTAAGATTGCTGAAAGCAATTTAGTAATCCATACACGAGCCTCAGCGTTCCAGTTAAGGACCGAGTATAATTCTTAAATATGAGCAACACATGCAAGGGTATAAGTGGTGCAAGTAACACATTGTGAATGTGCTTTGGCCAAGGAATGGTGTTTGTGGAGAATTTTATATAGAAATTACCTTGGAGTTCAGTGATACAGAAAGTTGTTTGGGCTCCCTGCACTGGGGTTAATTCTATAGCATGAGTAAACAAAGCACAGAGGGAATTTAACTTGCTCTTATGCAAAATGGGTTTAAAATGAGGCATCCCTTAAGCTTGGCATTGCAAAGCTGCACTTGGCAGTGTAAAAAAATAATTAGATAAAAATTACCCTCTGAAGTGTAGTTACTGGGGCACAAAAAGAGAAGAATTAAGTGCTTTCCTTACTCACTAATGCCAAGTAGTATATTTGGTAGTTCATAACATAGCTAATCAACACACAGAGACAGTAGGGAAGGAAATTCTTCAAATTCAGGAAATTAAAATGTCTTTGCTGATTGATCCTGATTTTTTGGAACTGCTTAGCTGCTGGCACAATGGTGGATTTTAAAAGTGGTTACAAAATAGGAACTCACAGGAGTGGAGTTGCTTCATCCATTCATGCTCAGGAGCTCTGCTGAGGAAGCCTGGTTTGTGTTCCTGTGGGCTTTGCTTTCCAGCCAAGACTATTCTGAATAATTGACTTATGGTCATCATGATTTTGGTGTCTGTGGGCTTTACTTGGCTGAACCTTTTTTTCCTGGAGGCTTTTTCACTCCAGGTGCACATTTGAGTTCTGGGCTGCCTGATTTTTCTTCTCTGCCAGACACTCCCTGGTTTCTCCAAAGCTGCCTCTGCTCGCTGTGCTTGGTGCTTGGTGCTTGGGGAAGGAAAAGCTCGAACTGGTGCTGCACCACCACCGAGGGAATTCAGGACTCCTCGGGAAAGAGCTGTCCTGGCTGCAGGGTGTTTATGATGTGAGGAGCTGACAGAACAGGATGGTGGTGACAGGGAACAGCCAATGGCTCGTGTGAAATTACAGCTCCTGGGGATGGGAGTGGCAGCGGGCGGCCCCATGGCAGCGCTGGGCTGTATCCCAGGGGTTGGATACCTGTAACCAATGTTAAAAAGACCCCGTGGATTCAGGAGTGGGGGGCAGCAGGATCGTTGGAACTGTTTACAAGTTGTTGTTGAGAGGTTTGGGCACTGATGCGAGGCGGCCGCTAGAGGCCCTGCCAAGCCCATCCCTTCACTCTGTGTCAGCGGCATCTTTGGGATGCTGAGTTTCCTCTCCCCCTTGAATCGTCCCTTCTGCTTCCCTCCAGAGCCCTCCACCATTCCTGACACTTCCTCTTAACTTCTTGGGGCCTGAGCTATGCCCTGTCCTCTCAGTGTGTGAGAGGCTGGAACCAGATATTGAACATACAGAATGTTTTATCACAGAATGGTTTGGGTTGGAAGGAACTTTTGAAGCTCATCTAGTCCAACCCCCTGCAGTGAGTGGGGACATCATCAGCTAGATCAGGTTGCTTTGGTTGACAAAAGCCTGGTTTGACCAGGCTGAATCAAGGGGCGCATAGAGATAATTCATACAGATGCCAGGATTCTGTTGAGATCATCTATTACCAGCCCATATCTCTATTTCAGCCTTTGAACAAAAAAGCAGCATTTATTTCCTGGCCTAACTGACAGATCTGTAGGAAAGTCAGTCTGGTGCCCTGCCTGGTTTCTCAGTGTGTATCTTGCAATTTTATGCTCACCGAGGCTAAAGTAAAACTTTATTGCACTTTTGTGTTTGGCATTTACATCCTGTTTATGTAAATTCTTCAAACAGCTTGATTTGTAGTAGAGAAAAACAATTCTTGCTGTATCTTTTTGTCTTTTGAAGTGTCCATCCACTCTGGAAGAGGAGAACTTGTATGGAAATTAAGTAATTTGTCTAGATGTTTTTGTGAGACTTAACTTTGCAGTCTTCCAACAGATTCTGGTCTTGTCATTATCAAACCTCAGACTGCAAGTTCTATGCACTCATTTTTCTGCTTGGGTCTTAAAATTTTGGCTGCATGACACTGACTGAAAGGATAGGGCCAGGCTAGAAATTATTTCTAAGATTTTGGAACTGTTTCTTGTGTGTATGAATCTAATTATTAAGATTTGGAAACTGTTTTTTGTGTGTATCACCTTGCTCAAGCACAAAATGACAGCTGCACTGGGGTTTTGAGCAGCAGTGGTGGACTGGGTTTGGTAAGACTGTTCTGACAAACCATTTGTGCTATGCTCATCCCTGGAAGCTGAAAGTGAGCTACAAACTGGAGGATAATTTTGGTCTCCTCCGAGCCTGTGTGTTCAAATTTAAACTGTAGGACAGGGCCAAGAAGGTTGGAAACAAGATCTGGGAATAGCATCTCTTGTGTCCCCAACACTTGTCATCATTCAGTCCTCGCAGCTTGTCCTCCAAAGCTTTCCAAGGCAGCAACTGTCACTGGACACTTGTCTGCCACATGGAACACAACAGGGCAGCTGCCACAACTTGGATTTTTCAGCTTGAAGCTGCCTCTGCAGCAGGGATCTCAAGCCAGAGAGGGTGATGGTGACATTCCCCTGGCTGTGGCCCCAGTAGTGCTCTGGAGTTGCTTTGTGACCCTCTGTTACCATTTTGAGTTCACCAAGGTTCAGGTCAGTTGGATCAAGTCTCCCTAAAAATAGGGCTCTACTCCAGCCTGGGTGGGTGCATTGCAGTACAAGTGGATAGGGGAAAGGAAAAAAGTGCAAAACAGCATGGGGTTATGTGAGGAATAAAAATACTCCTGAAAATACTTTATTTCATCTAAGCTGTCATTCCTTCCTATGCCCCCTATTTTACATTAATCCTCCCTTCTGCTCTTAGTTGCTTATTGTCAAAAACTGGTGATTTTAAAGCAAAAGCTTTTTCCCAGTATGAGCAAACTGAGCCAGGTATGCAAGGGGGTATTGTTTATTCAGGAGTGTCTTCCAGCAGGAAGCAAAGAGCAGGAGGTAATTTGCTTGTGGGAGGGGGAAAGAGCAGTCAGACACAGGGACACTGTTATTTACAAAGGGCTGTAGGGTTTGACCACATGCTAACCCAATGCTCCATGGTTTAAGCCCCAGGGCCATCATGGGCCTGCCCCTTAGGTGGGACATCTAGCCTAATATAATGCTAACCTTGCCGTGAAACAGGGAAAGCACAGGCAGTTTAATCTGCAATTTGAACAGGAACCATCTGAACATGATGCTCCCACCACATTCCCATGGATCCCATGGACTGGAAGTGGCTTTAATTTTGTAGAGGTCTGAGGAGCACAGGGGTGACTTGTCCATGTTTGGCTATTGTCAGTACACACCAGCTAAGGGCAAGGTGAACTCTGCTCTGCTTTACATCTCCAGCTCTGACAGCACAGGAGTCAAACAGGTGTAAGGGGAGATGCTCTGTGGTGTGAGGTGCTGCAGGAGGCTGCAGCAGAGCACAGCTGAAGCACACTGGCTTCTGTAGCCAGTGGCATGTATGGGAGACCTCCTTAGTGTCCCCTAAACAGGGCTTCTGTGGTCCAGATAGCCAAACAATTTCTATGGGGGTGAGGGAATTTTAGAGACAAGTCTAAATATCAAAGACATGTCTGAATCCATAATGCCAGGCCTTTGCTGCTCTGCATCACATCCTTCAGACAGGCAGGTTCTTCACCCCACTGGCTGTGGCGAGAGAGGGGATGTTCCTCAGAAAGGAGACTGAGGAAAATGTAATCCTATTTCAAGTAGCTTGTCCAAGATTCATATCTGAGAGATCAGAACCTAATGACTCCTGACTGTTCCCTGCTCCCACTGTAGTGCAGGTCCCAGGGACCAGCTGTAGCTACAGCTGCTTCTGTTGGGATATGACTTTGAGGAGGAGAATGGAAATATCATCAAGGGAGAGCAAATGCATCTGTCCCAGGCTGGGTGCAGGGCAACTCTTCAGAAAGTGGACTCAGGACAGATCTCTAGTGTTCTTTTCACTGTCTTAATCAGCCAGGTGGTTAAAGGTGCAGGAGGCACAGGAGCTTTGATGCTTTAATAGGGGTGTTTGCCCGGTGGCCTCCAGGGAGCTTTTTGTTGCGGACGTTGATTTTCACACAGGTATTTCTGGAAATCTTTTTCCTGCAATCGTGCAGTATGTTTGTTACTAGTGGAGGGCCGAGCTGCAAAGTGCACAGGTGGTGTTTGGGCAGTGGGTGTCTCCTTCTTGGGTGTTTGGGCAGTGGGTGTCTCCTTCTTGGACGTGGTACGTCCATGACTCGCAGTATACAGCAGTTGTCTCTTAGTGTAGGTGATCCAGTCCTTCATGGTGTCTATAACGATGGGGATGAGGCTCACCACACCTCCATAGCGATTCCTTGCTTCATCCAAGCTCAGATAATTCACAACAGCGTGGGGGTAGCTGTGAGGCAGAGGGAAACAATTGGCAGAGGAGTCCCAGCACTGCAACCCTGGGAGCCACCCTCAGATCCCCCGTGGAAAAGCAGGATTGCACAGCCAGCCATTTCCCAAAATGAGAGAGGTATGGGGTAGAACTGCATGTTGAGGAAGGAGTCCTGCCAAAAACTACCCTGGGATAGATCTGGAAGTCTTGGAGAGGACATACAGACACTTGTCCTGCAGAAATCAGCTCTGTGCAGAGGGAGGAGCAGAAGACAGGAGCAGGTAACCTGCCTGAGCACTGCATGGACCTCAGGGCGCTCGCCTGCCCCACCACGCACCAGCAAAAAGGATGGATAAACAAACCAGCCCCCTTTGTGCAAATGGACACTGGCAGTGTTTTCCCAACAGCTGGAACAGTAACCTGGGGAGCACCTTGTACCCTCATGAAAGCCAGGAAGGCGTTGTGACAGAACTGGTGCAGAAGCCAGGTGGGAATGTGCAGTGCCAGTCCCCCAGCACCGACAGCCAAATCCCGGGAGCTGAGCTGAGGAGGCACCTACGTGGCTCGGATGGCAGTGAGGTCATTGCTGTCATTAAGGAGCATTTTGCACTTCTCCAAAAGGCCCTTGGCCACACTGTCACCAGAATGCACCGTTTCCAGCTTCTGGCAGAGGTTGCGGAGATCGTTGCAGATGCAGATGAACATGTTGAGGATGCGCCTGTCTGTGGAATTGAAGCAGTGGTGGTCCTTGTAGCACTGCACCTGCACATGGCAAAAACCAGGTAAATTATGTTAAACTGCACTGAACTTACGCTGCAAAGGGAAGGTTAGCGAGGAGAAGCTGCTTTCTCTTGTGGCTCTTGGGGTGAGCACTATGGGATATTTGCTTGTCATTCCTCATGACTGAGGAAGGCAGGAGTAAATCTGTTCACCAGCATACCCTGAGCCTTCCTCACCCTTAGAAGTGTAGGAGTGTCACAGCCAGACCCCATCTGTGCTGGCAGCTCTGTGGGAACAGGCTGAGAGGGAGTGGGGTCTCCTGTCTGCTCCCTCTGCCCCTGCCACAGCTGCTGGGCAGAGCAGGGTGGGAACACAAGGACAGCCACCAAAGTGGGAATGGTTTGCAGTGATGTGTTTGCATCATGCATCCTTCATGGGTCTTTATTGGCACATGACTGCAAACTCAACCCATTTAACCTAAATTGCCCTGGCTAACCTGTTAGAGCAAAGCTATTCCCTGCTTGCCTTGAGCAGTTGTGTTACTCAGAATGATGGCATTGCATGAGGAAATGTTATGCCAAGGGATTAAGTATCTTTTCCAAAGAAACTACAGGCTCTTCAGAATAAAATTCTGAGCCAGAGCTGGACTCCAACACCTCCAGTGCTTTCTGTAAGACTCCAAGACAAGAGGGAAGTAGCTGTTCCCTCATGGATACAGTCTCTGCATACAGAAAAGCTATGGAATGTGCTTGGCCAAATTCTCAGCAGGTTTGTAAGAAAAGTAAAAAATGGCCCCAAAGGGTCCATTTCCACTACAGATTCCTCCTTCCACAGTTTGCTGAGTGCTGTGTCCTTGTGAGTGGCAGGATTTTTTATTGCTGCTGTGAGCAGAAATAGTCCTAAGGAGAATATCAATTTAGCCTGGATGTTCACCAGTGGGATAACAGGACTTCTTGTTGTCCACATCAACAACAGAGAGTTCATGCACCTGAGTGAGCAGGACAGGGACCAGGACTACAGGAGCAACTTGCAAGGGCTATCCAGCTCTGCACCAGCCAGACTTTATACCCTACTCCATGTAGAAAGCTTTAAAGAGCTGTTGCCATTGCCTGAGTGGTGTGCACTCCCACCTTTCCACCTTCCTATGCTCTCCTCTCCTCCCAGAGAAATGTCATCACTCCACACCAAAAATGCTGCCACATAAATTTGCTTAGGGCTGGAAATTTAGCCATGTTCAAGTGCAGTATCATTTTTTTTTCCTGTAGTGTCTGTTTCCATGCAAAGAGAGCTGGCGCTCTGTCAGCTGTAGGCTGACACCACACACATTTCTGTGTTTGTTGCTTTTATTCTTGTGCCTTCCCATAGCAAATTAAAAATAGGGAGAATGGCAGCGAACTACAATGGGTGCCTGCTTTTGTCACCAGTGAAGTTTCTTTGGTAGGGGTTTCATTTCTGCTCAGTGCATCATCACTGTGTGCTGCACCAATTGCCCTCTGTCCTTTGCAGTAATTTGCTCTTTTCCCTTTCCCATCCTCCCCCTCAGGAGTGCAGTTTGCCACCACAGAGTTCTCATGTTGTGTCACTGAGGATGCTGTGGATCCAAGTAATTATGAGGTGACCACCCATCAGGTTTTACCCCCACCACAAGCAGCCCTTCCACCTCTGTTGAGAAGTACCACTGGAATATCAGAGCTTCTAAAAACAGCATAATGTTACACAACATCTCAATGCCTCTTCTTGGAAAAAATGGCTCAGTGCAATGTCTGTCACAATCCTCTTCAATGCAATGAGCAAAGCCCTAATATTAGAGAGGCAGCTCTTGGAAAAGACAACCAGCTCATTCTGTGTCCTAATCCTGACAGCAGCCTGGCTTTCAGTCTGCCTTTGCCATCCACCTGGGTTTTGTGCCTGAGTTCTGCTGTCTCAAATCCACAATTCTGATTTTATTTAGATTTTTCTTCCCCCTCTCTGTCTCCAGGTGGTCTAAGTTCTACTTTTAAGTACACCATGTTATAAAAATTCCAAGACAATTCACTTACTAGCCCAGAAACCCCCTTACCCACTTGGGACTTTCAGCCCTCAATCCATCATCCTCCCTCTGTAACACAGCCATTATTTTTAATAAGCACTATAGAAAGATAGAGCAGCACCAATACCAGGGGGAAGAGCCAGGCATGCAGGCTCCTACAAGGTAAGGATTACAGATTCCATGTGTGGCTGGGGAAGGAGGCTTGGTTTGATTGTTTTCTTGTACCCTATATTTCTGGCTGTGCCTCAGCAGTGTTAAACTAAACCAGAAAGTGCTGCTCAGCAATGAGATTCCTTCTGTGATAATGGGAAGCCCTCACACAGGTATTTCTCTCCCCACATCTTGAGTTATACACCAACGTTTCTAGAGAGTTTTTGTCCATCTTCCCTTAGTAAAAACATTTATTCACCCCTGAACTGGCCCCAGGTGCACGGCAGCCCCGTGTTCTCCCTGCTCTGGTGGGCAGAGCACTTTGTGCTGAATGCTTTGTACCTGGGTGATGGATGACACAGGTCTGTTCAAGTCACGGGCTTCCTCTCGGGTGTGTTCCAGTGCTCTGACAAATGTAAACTGCTGCTGCTGGAAGAGCTTGTAGTTCTGCTCTATCTTTCTTAGGGTCTCCACTATCTCCTTCATGTTTACTTATTTCTGTCGCTGGGGCGAAAAGGAGAGAAAGGAAGATGATTTTTAGGAATTATACAATTCTACGTCTCACCTCAGTTGGAATTGAGTAGGTTAGTGGAAAACTTACAAAAAAAAAAAAAAAGGTAAAAAGCAGGAAAAAGAGATGTATTGTGGCAAAGCCCTGCAGTCCCCGAGCCCCAAGCACTAAGTCAGTGTGTTGGTAATGATGCTGCAAAAAGAGGCAGAGAACCCAGAGGGGAGCACTGACAATCAGATGCCATAAACCCTAGTGGGTCTATTGTAAAGATAATGCGGCCATGCATCAAGCGCGAGGCTGCGGCGGGGCCGCGGGGCGCCATGGCTTCTCTTAGCGCTGTAAAGCCACGGCCCCAGCGCCTTCAAAACCCTCCCGTTAACGGGAGCCGGCCGGACCCCCAGCGCTCGGTGGCGAGGTCGGGACCCTGGTTAACCTGCCCCTCCTCCGAGGACTAATTCTGACCCTGGGGACAGATCAGAAGCTCTCGGGGACGCCTCGCCCGCAGCCCCCGCCCCTCTAAGCCCCCAGCCCGTTGGTCCCCCGCGCTGCGGGCGGGTCTCGCCGCCCCGCTCCC